>CAJNIZ010037558.1:18983-65914 GCA_905231905.1 Symbiodinium pilosum
AGTAGCGTTTTTTGGTGGTTGAACTATATAAAATACTATACCCAAAAGGGGGATATAATCTTACTCTCTATTGGGTACCATAGTATCCCCAAATAAAATACTACTCATGTGGGGCCCGACATTTGCCTGACATCACCCACCTTACTGCTTGTCAGCAGGGAATAAGGGACGGTAATCCCTACTATCTCTATACAGTAATTCCCATGTTCCCTACTAAAACCCAGTAAGTCACAAGGTCATGCAGGACGCACCGGAGGAAACGCGACTACCCTTGGGCTACTCAATGAGGTGCGCGCGAGGAGCCTTGATGAAGAACTTCAAAATACCAGGGTTTAGGATGTAGGATTTAGGGGTTTAGGGTTTAGGGTTTAGAGTTGCGTAGGGTTTAGGGTTAAGAGTTGAGAACTTCCAAAATGAGCGCCCCTGCTGCACAAGCAGCACTGGAATTGCTGCACCAAAAAAGGCTCATCGTTTGGAGACTACCTGTAACCATATTCACTTAGCCCTAAACCGCTCATCCTCGAGAAGGGCACTGGTACTCACTAGATTGCGATCCCAAAGCCCAATCCACCATCACAAAACCATCTAACTAGACCCGATCAGCGGGCCACCCAACCAAAAAAGAAAACACCTCTCTAATTCCCAGACCTTACCACCGCTCCCTCCTCCTTACAGCACAAACCCTCATCCCTTAGGCAAAGTATGATGCCTGTAGGTACCAGGGCTGCTCGCTCGCCATCTCATCAAACTCGGACATGGGCCGCTTCTTGCCCTTTTCCTGAAAGATTTAAGGTTTAGGGTTTAGGGATTAGGGGTTTAAAGGCTCCTTTTTCTGAAGGCTTTAGGCTTTAGAGTTTAGGGGCTCAGGGAGAATTCAGGAACAAATTGTGGGGTGTAGGGTTCGAGCTTCCGGCTTCGAATCTAGGGACAAGAAGATGTCAGGATTGTACAATCTCCGGCTCATTGACCCCTCGGGGTTCAAGTGAACTGTGCTTCGCACACAGCTCGCTTGAAGTCCGGACAGCCCACAACAAACCATCGAAAGCCTCGTAGAGATATACTTTGATTTGCGATTTACTTGGGTCTTCGATGACAACTTGGAAGCTCCATTTTTACAATTGTGCAGATAGGCTTGATTTTTGCTCAGTGTGGGTAGTTGGGGCACGGCCGAGCTTTCAGTTCCTGCGAATGATGAGCTGCACCCTACCACTCGGAGGGACGTGCACGTGCAGAGAATTGTTGGAACCACTGTGTTACCTGAACGAAGATGCAACCAAACCATAAACCTGTTTTAAGGACAGCAATTGTCGCAGACCAACTGATAGTTTCCCAAAATAGGGGGCACCCCAATATAGACCCCAATATACTATAGTTCTTATTCTGGGAACACCCAAAAAGGTATCCCTGATTTTGGGAAACCCCCAACTGTTTAGGGTCCCCTTTTTCGATCAGTACTGACCCAAGGCGGCCCAGGTTCAGCAAGGTTGTTGTTCGTCTCCTGGTAGCGCAAGAGCTTGGTGTGCCTTGGTAGCAGAGCCTCCTAGACCCAATCACAGTCGGATAGGATTTAGAGTTTAGGTTGGACCGTTGCACATTCTGGATCCGCTACATAAACACCAGGGCAACGCAGGCTGTCTTCAGAGGACCTGTCCCTTCTCAAGGCTTTTAAAGCAGGGCTACACCCCAGCTCAGTACATTGGAGTGCATAAAGACAGACCGTCACCCTGGTCTGGCTGATTAATCAATGGATTTCTCTGAACCAGGGTGCCCAGTGTACCTGGACACCCTCAAAATGAATGGTGAATTTCAATACGTATTGGACGGGGGGCCCCGCGTGGAGTTTATAGGGGTCTGCCCTAGCCCTGAAGCCTAAACCCTGAATCCATGGTTTAGGGTTGATAAAGTTATGGTCATTTTGGACTGCCCTAAATGCTTGGGGCACGAAACTGGGGCTTAAGAAGGAACCACAATTTTGACAGGCCGTCCGGTCCATGAAGTGCTAAACCTGCCAAGAGACGCGGCGTCTTGCCGCTTCACTTCCAGCTCTGCTTGCTCGAACCTGGGATTTCGGGTGCTAAGGGAGTATCTAAAGATTTTTAGGGATCTGAAAGGGTATATGGGTTCAAGGTTTCGCGGGATAGTTTTGGGGCTTCAGGCTTAGAGGTTGGGTTGGTTTGGAGGGTCAAGGTTTAGGGGCCTGATGATTGCTTACTTTGAGTTTATGGTTTCGCGGTTCAGGGTTCATCTTAGGAATGACAGTTGGGATTACGCAGAGAGTAGAAGGGAAGAATGGATCCACGTAACCACCGTAGTTTCCATTTTCTTTTCAAGTACTTCACTCCCTGCTAGACAGAGGTGAAAGCATGGATGCAGGACTGATTTACAATGCCTTCCAACATTTCAACTTACATGATTCCTTGAAGAAGCTCGCGCGCACCCGCGGGCACCACGAGTCCTAATCGCCGTAACTCTCTTTGAGATCCTTAAGAGGATGATGGGCAGGCGGCCTGGCCGCAAACCCTATACTTCTTCGTGCAAATATCCTAAACCCCCGAACCGTAGATGCCAACCCTAAAGTGCTGAATCCTGAAATTTACTCAGCGTCTCTCCAAGTCACAGCTTGAGCCTTTGACTCAAAGCAAGACTTACCTGGTCTGATGTTAACGAACTTGAATTAAGTTACTATGATAAACAAACCCTATTATTTACTATATACCCATATTATGGTAACTTAATGTAAACTCCTTAACAGCAACCCAATCAGTAGTGTCTCATATTGAACGTCAGCTTCCATGCGTGAGGATGGAACTTTAACTTTTTGAATATTTGGGTTAACAGGGAGACTACCAGAAGGCTCCATGCTTTCATCTTTTACAAACACAAGTAAGTAAGTCATGCAGTGTTGGAGCTGTAAGGTTCCGGTGCCCGCAACAGTCCGACTTGTAATCGCAAAAGGTCCGTTTACTACACCTCTGCTATAAATGCAGCTCCCTGAATAATGCCTGTAAGGAAGTTGCCTTAAATAGGCTGACCCCACAAGAGATCTCCAAAGACTGAAATCCCTTATCATGCCTCAACAAACTCACCCGAAAAGGACCCCTAAATTTCCAATATCTGGAAACCCGAAACCCCAAACCCCACACATCCTTGTACAACCCCTGTACAGCACCTTTTTGAGAGGCCCCTAAACCCTAAACCCTAAAACCTAATAAGGGGACCCGTGAACCCAGCAGAACTCTAGGCCGGGAAGCAGGTTGATGTGGGGACCGCTTCCCAGACCCTCCTTGCCCCAGTAACTGCGGCCCTGAGCTGTATTAGGATTGAACGTTTAGAGATTTAGTATGGCGGGGTTTAGGGCTTAGGGTTTAGGGTTTTAGGGTTGGCTTAGGATTTAGAGTTTAGGAGTGAAAGTTAAGACTCTAGAGTTTAGGATTTCGAGTTTAGGAGTAGTATAGAGTTTGGGACTTAGAGTTTAGGATTTGGAGCCTAGGCTTTAGAGCTTAGAGTTCGGGATTCAAATTTTGGACTATTGCTTAGGATTCATACCTTAGCACTTAGAGTTCAGAAGGGTCAGGTTCCTCGGCAACGTCTAGCAAAGAATGTGACCTACTAGAATTGATGCTGATGATGGCGGACATTGTAAGCATGGTGATAGAAAGTACTGTATAGACTCCGCGTCAAAGTATAGAAAAGACTAGGGCGGACTAAATGCATACGGGGAACGGTACAATAATGTAAGGAATTCTGGCAGCAGTCTTCCGGTCCTGTGTCAAAACTTGGGCTCTAACAGCACGCGTGAGCAGAGCTTAGGGTCTTCCTGTTTAAGACTTGGGTTCTACGGTGCGGCTTTCAAGTTTTAGGGCTTGCAGTGCCAGATGTTCGATGCTGAGGAAGTCACCATGCGAAAACCACTACATAAGGCTTATCTGGGAAGAATAGAAGGTGTATAGGTCTACGCAAAGCCCATAAAAGCAAGCCACCCGCCTAAATTTAGAGCTTGAGGCCTGGTAGCCAAACCAAGAGGGCTTTAGGGTTTAGGGAAGAGCAAATATACAGGCATGAGCAATTAGGCATTACTCTAGGGATTGTTAGCAGGAAAGGCAAGTGCCAAAGGAATCAAGCATTTGTTGGAGGTGCATTCCAGGAATAACAACTACTATGCGGTTGTGCAGACCCCTATACATGGCGCTTTCAAAACGCATTCCAGGCCAAAAAAATGCCCTCAAATTTAAGATCGCCCTTTCTAGGAGCCGTATTCCAACCTCAGTACACAGACCCATAGTTTGGGAAAAACCCTAAACCCTAAATCCGCAAACCCTAAATCCCTAAATCCTAAACCCTCTTCAACTTGGGAATTCTCAACGCCATGGGACCTGTGCAGATGCTTTCCTTCGTAGGGAGTTGTCGAGGTCCTTCTCGGCCTTGGGCGTTCTCTTGGGCTATCTACGGGCATATAAGGCTTTGCAGGGTTATATGAACATACATAAGGATCTCCACCTTGCGTCAGCGGCATGGCGTTGACTGTAGCCCCTGCGAAGATGCAAGAATGCCGGGTCGTGCCTCTTTGAGCCCGGACTTTGTGACCCCGTACTTGCCGTAGGCATCACCTGTGACCATTTGTCGCTATCTGCAATACCTATAGTCCCTCCAGTGCAATTGCACGACGGGGCGCGTTCATAAGACGCTACACTCTCCCCATGACTGCTGCTACCAGCCACTGAGTTCCAAAAGCCACCAACTGTTACCCGACTTGTTGCCCTGCCTTCCTCCTGCTTCGTTGAGGTTCGCGATGGCGCTGAAGGCGTCAAGGGGAGGGGCTCCAAGTCCTGAAGGCTCCCCAGAATGAAATGGAAAATCAGCTGGAAAATGGAATCGAAGCTACTGTACCATGTGTACGGAAAATAGTAAGTGTAGGCTGAGACTATGAGGCTGGCGATTTCGGTATTCAGGTCTAAGGCATACGCGTTTTCGAGGTCGGGTTAAGGGTATGAATGTGTATGCGCATGATGAGGCACAACGCACCCCGTGCAGGGATTTCTCTATATGCTGGGCTGTTTGGGGGGCCCTTGCAATATGGACTTTGTAAGAACTCTCTTGTCTTGGAGTTACTCAAGGGGTTTGCGTGATGTGAGATACCCGTGATCGACACTTGCAAGGTCTAGAAGCAACAGTCAGTCCCCTTATTACCACTACAAGTGGCGCGAAGAACTTGGGGCAGCCATATCCACAAGCAAAGAAAGGTTCTGAACACGAGCATTTTGAGCTGCAACCCTGATTGCAATGGGATTCTGTGCACCAGGAGATCTGTCTTTTAAAGAACATAGTCCAAGCAACGCAATACATACATACTAGGGCTACACACCACCGTTCAAATACAAGAACGACAGACGCCACAACCCTCTCCCGTTTCAATACAGATGAGCTATAGTCTAAACTCCTAGTATCCCCCTTAACAACCCTATATAATCCCCTATATAACCCCCCTTTAAGGAGTTTAGATTATGGCTCATATTCTGTACCCAATCCATTCTAGGCGAAGTCCGAAGCCCCTCAAACAGGGAACCTATCCTCGAGCTTCTCAACATCATCCTCGATCGCTGGCTCACCAGCAGCACTTCTACGTAGCTTGCGCAGCTTCGTTTCAAAGGCCTTCAAGCCAATTTCGGGATTCAATTAGAAGTATAGTCACACTTAAGTAGATAGAAGATGGCACTGCCCAATTCATAATAAGATCCTGATATACCCCATACTCTATCAACTTCAGGGGGACTATACTAGAATGATTTTGGGATACATGCGAAGAATTTTCAAGTTGTACAAGCAATCTACAACTTTCAGGTTCTGGGGCTAGGGATGAGCTTCCTGGACTTGAGGGGCATAGTGTGGGCTTTGTCTTCATACCATGAAAACTATACTGTACCTACAGTAGGACTCCAGACCTAAACTCGAAACGCTAAACTCGAAACCCTAAAGCCCTTAAACTGTGAAGCCTGGAAACCCTTTCAGGAAACCCATCGGCGGGATCAATACTTTGAGAGTCAGGTTCAAACCCGAAACCCTAAACCAGGTCCCAAACCAGGCGAAGCACTGTTGACGCGAACGTACTCCTAGGAAAAAACGCTATCTCACTACAGAAGCTTGAAAATTAGGTGAAACCCTGCTTCCTCAGCCTCCCTATACCCTTTGAACACATCCCTGTTACCTGTTTGAAATGCACCCTCAGCCCTAAACCCTAGTGAAGCCTCAACCCCGAAATCCCTAAACCCCTAAACCCTAAAGCCCCTAAAGCCTCTAACACCCCTAAACTTCTAAACCGTAAACCCTGCCCTAAACCACTAAACGGGCCTCCTTCCTCTCTGCTTTCTTTCGCTCCGCCTCGCGCTGTGCATGCTGCAGCTCGTCGCGTTCCACGCGGAGGCGATTGTCCTGCAAGACTTCTCTGGTAGGGCTTGGAAACATATGGGTAGTTCCCGAAAAGATATGGCGCAGAAAAAGCCTGAAAACTTGCGCTGAAAGCCCCAGCTACGACTTACAATTCGTAGGGAATAGGGGAATATAATCCCTCGAAAGTATACTCCCTTATTCCCTACGAAACCCAGTAAGATGATATGGCCCCAGCAGGGCTGGTGAGAACCTGTTGGTCAAGTCAAGAGGCAGGTGTCTCTGCATGTACCTGATCATCCCAAGCCCTGCAACCCGCGGACGAAAGGGTTTGGGGTTCAGTCTTTTGTTAAGCTTTAGGGTTTACGTAGGTCAAAGCCCCCAACAATCCTGAACCCTCAATCCCAAACCCTAACCCCCAAACCCTTCGAACCCAAGCCCCAAGCCCCAGAGCAGTCCATCCGCCAGACGTGCCATGACTTCTGGTGGAGGATGTTGATTCCGCCATGGCGGCCCATGGCTCTTCAGGTGTTGGGGCCCAGCAAGGCGTGGAGGACAATCTACCCTAGACCCTCAACCCTGAACCATGGATCATGGACCCCTGTATAGAGTGTAGGGCTTAGGGTCCCTGGAGTCCAAAACATTCCTGGGCGGTTTAGGGCGTAGGCAGATGAATCACTTCCGACATTAACGCTCCATACTTTGTACCCTACCCAAAATTGCAGGCCGTCTTGCAAAGGGTGGCAGGAAAATACGGCATGAGATTGAAAATGGCTTGAAGAGCCTCAATTGAAGTTCGATCCATTCAGGGGAAGTGGAGCCACCTGGGAAGCCTCAAAGGACCCTGTCAGTTGCAAGCAGCTGCGGCATCAATCTTCTCATGGGCCGTGACAGGGTGCTTCAGCGAAATTCAAGTTCTATAGCATACAGACCGTAAACTTTTTGTTTCCAAGTCCTGGTGTGTAAAAGCCCCTCTGAAAAGCTGGTCTAGAAACCATAGTTGCGCTTTTCATGGCGGAGCTTCCGAAGCAAAGACGAGCCCCCTACAAGGCTTCTCAGCGCAAAATATCCGACAACATGAGCTAGAGTCTAAATTCCTGGTACGGCCCTTTAACCTCTCTAGTCGTCCCCTAAATAATCCCCTAATTAGATAACCCCATTTGAGATTTAAGGAGTGTAGACTACAGCTAACATAATGTCCTAAAGGCCATTCCATTCTTGTGCACATCTGTATAGTAAACAAAAGTTAGTTTGTATAGACACCTATTGGAGTTTGTAAGCCTCGGTACTACCCACGCTTTCTCCCCAAACCCTGAATCCCGCCCTAAACCTGTACACTGTGCCAGGATGCTGCGCAGAGCCCACAACCGAACCGTCTTCCCTAAAGATGAGCCACGTCATGGGGCTCCACATGGGGGTTTCCAAAAGTAGGGGTACCATTTTAAGGGTCCCCATAATAAGGATTGTAGTATTTTGGGGTCTATATTGGGGTCCCCCTATTTTGGGAAACTACCACATAGCTAAGCCCCGGAGCGTCTGAAGCCAGAAACCCGAACCGTAGCTCTCAACCATTTGTCCCGAAAGTTAAGAGCTGACTGAGGAAAAATCAGCAGGTTAGACTAAGAAATGAGTAAACCCTAGAGCATAGATGGATGCAGCACCAAGGGCGCCACGAGACCTAACCGCTCGCGCACACAGCGCCAGGCTCCACGAACGGGAGACTGCACGTGAATCATGAGAAAGCAAATTTTAGACGGATTGTTCATTGGGAAAGTAGTCCATACGAATCGAGGAAGCATTACCCTAGGGATCCAAGTATACAAATAATACCAATAGTGGAGAATCAAATGGAAAAGAAAATGGAAAATGAAATGGAAACTAGGGTTACAATAGTTGCTACAGCGATTGCGGAAGGTGTCCACCTGTTGCCTCGACACCTCTTCTAAGACTTGCTTGGCTCTGCATGGACAGATGATGAAAGGGCTTGGCCACAAAAGGTTACCGGTTTCAGGTCAAAACCCTAAAAACTAAACCCAAAACCCTTCAATAGGGTTTTGGGTTTTGGGAAGCATAACCCTGGAATCCTGAATCCTTTTGATTTCCCTTTTCATGCTCCATGTTTTCTTCCATTGATTCTTCATTCAAGTGATGTAGGAGCCATCCCTATCTTAGATGATAGCCTCTGAGCCTTGTTTGGAGGTTTCTTTGGGGTTTAGGATTTAGGGTTCAGGGTTAGGGTTGGTAAGTCTTGGGCTTCAGGTTTAGGAGTTAGTGCTTGTGGTTTGGGGTTTGGGAATTTGCTCAGGGCTTCGGATCTTCGGAACTGCTTTCTAGGCCTGGCTGTTCCATTAACCACCACAAAGACAGGCCCCTGGTTTAGGGTTTGAGGTTTAGGGCTTAGAAAACAGTAGACGCTGACTGCTTTAGCGTTTCAAGCATTGGGTTCAGGGTCAGGGCTTAGGGTCACTACATGAAGAACGTGACCCGCACATAACAAAGCCCAGGTATGACCTACACACAGCTTGTTAACCATCATTGCTAGCTTTATCCTCGCAACTACTTCTATCAATATTAAAAACAAGTACTGCCGTACTTAGTCTCATCATCATGCCAATAGTGGGAGGGGGCTAAAAACATGTTAGCAAGAATAATTCCTGCGTCAGGTACATAATCTCCTGGCAGCAAGAGATTACGAGAAGCCAAAAGAAAATCTAAATCCTAAACCCTCTCGACCTAAACCCCAATCCAAGAACCCTAATCTGTTGACACTTTCCAGCATGGCAGGCAAGCGCCTCTCGCTTTGCCAGCTTCCCGTGCAGTTTCCGGTGAGGAAACCGCCGCTTTCTGCCTACTTGAAGAGTCTTTACAAGGTTGCTTTTAGGCCACGGGGGCTTTCGCTCGAAGTTTCGGTCCGGGTGTCCTACAACATGTGTTGGGGCCACGCTGCTTGTATGAGCAGATTTGAAAGTTTAGCGCAGAGGCTATGGCACAAGGACTCTGACGTGTTGGCCTAAACTCGTCCCAGCAAACTTTGAGGTCAGAGTCCAAGGAAAATCCTGGGAGTGCGTGCGGCCCCAGCGTAAGAAGCTTAACTTCCACTTGCCAGACAAAGCTCGTTTTAGTGACAAAGCCGGCGAAGGAAATGCCCTTAAGGTGCAGCATGCTTCTGGCTTCTACATCTGACTTGAAGCAGTGACAAGAAATCTCGACAACAATTGCTCAATATTTGCTAATCTAGGCTGTCATGTTTTGCAGTTTGTTGGTTTGGTCTTGGGTCCATGCTTGGGATGTAGGCCTTGGAATTGAGTGGATGGCTGTTGCGGATTGCAGCGTAAAGCCTGGATAACTTCCCTAACAATACCTATGGTATACCGTGCTTCAAACCCCTATGCCCCCAAAACCCTAAACCCTTAATGCTGAACCCCTAAACCCTAAACCTTAAATGGAAGCTACTCTCTTTTCCATTATCCCTATATTCCAGTTCTTTTCGGTCCCTACCCTGATGTATGGGGCCTACAATCTACGCTGTTACTCTCGTAAGCTCCAACAGGTCTATGGACAAGCGTTTTTAGGGGTTTAGGGCTTATGGCTTTTAGGGTTTAGGGGTTTACGTTTTGGGGTTAGACCATCATGAAATGCTTGGTTTGCTGAAGTTGCCCCGGTAGAACCAGTAGGGTCGAAACAGGGGATCAATATTTTGGATCTTTCCAGAGATCTGGGTAAACCCCAAGCCCACATTGCTGTATCCTGAGGATGCTTGTTTTCTCACAAAAACAACTCCCCATCATGAGAATCCAACGAGAATCTATCATCTTCAAGAACTCCAAACCCCCAAAAGTCTCATGTGTAACCCACGTTGAATCATCCAACCCTCTCAAAATCAGAGGCGCGCACCGTCATCGAGGATCTGCTCTTCCTCGATCAACGCTAGGCGTCCGCCTGTGATTCGCACGACCTCGGGGGTTGTCGCTGCAGGGTTCTGGGTTTAGCAACTCTAAACCTAAAGCCTAAATTCTACACTCCTAAGCCCTAAACATAAAATCCTAAACTCTTAAAGCCTACACCCTAAATCCTAAACACCTAATCCCGACAACTTTTGCTGCTGTCAAAGCTAAAGGGACTCTACTGGGAACCCCAAATAGAGAACCCCAAGAATATAGCAGGAATATAATGGAATATGAGGACCCTGGTGGGTATATTCCTATTATATACCTACTATATTCTTGGGGTTCCCGGTTTGGGGTTCCCAGTAGAGTCCCTTTAAAAGGGATCCTTCTTTGAAAGCTTAGGCTCGGGGAGCCAGACCCTGGTCCCATGGAGGTTCTGGTCATCCGTAGGAGGGTTTAGGGTTGAGGGCTTTAGGGCTTTAGGGGTTTAGGGTCTAGGGCTTGAGGTTTAGGGTGTATACATGTAACCCTTGTAGCCCATAGAGTAACCTCAGTTATCCCAACTGAAAACTTGCTCACTGAGTCCCCATGAACCCCCCAAGTTGCTGTGAAAGTGTAGTGCCATTGCCACGGGCAGGATCAGGGAAATGCGTTAATCCGTAAAGTCTTGCTGATGGTGAGCTAAACCCAAAACCCTAAACCCTAACAGCTTCATACGGTTGAGGTATGAAGCTTCAGGCTTGATGTGCAGAGCTTTGGGGTTGTTGAAGCCTTGAGCTCACTATGATGAACCTGAGACCCTATTATAAACCCTGCAAACCTATCATGAACCCTCAAGCCCTAAACCTTAGACTCTTAACCCCTATTCTAAACTTTAAGACCTTAAACCCTATGTCAAACAAGAATGCGCAACACCCTGTTATGAGCCCTTACACCCCGTCATCAATCCTTAAACCCCAGACCCAGCCTCCTAAAACTTTCCTAAACTCTAACCCTAATCCCTAATCCCTAAACCCAAAACCTAAACTCTAAACCCTAAACCCCGAGACAACCCAAAACCAGGCTCCAGGCGAGTGTGATCTCCACGAGCGCGACGCTCCGCAGGAGTTGACCCATCTAGTAGAAAAATTTAGTTTAGGAGGTTTCGGGCGTAGGGTTTAGGGTTTAGCGTTTAGGGCTTGGGGAGGTGTAGGGGGGTTTTCGGGTTGGGGAATTTTAGGTGGGTTAGGGCTTGGTGTTTACAGTTTAGGGTTGAAGCGTTTAGGGTAGAGTGCTGGGAGTCTGGGATAAAAGTCAGACTTAGGGGTTAGGACACAGATTTTTGTTGAGGTCTTGCCGCCTATGCCAAATAGGGCTGTAAGTAGCCTTGGCTCTGCGGTACATGGGAGGTCAGCAAGACGGTGCTGCTCTTTCTTGTGGACTTTCATGTCCCCATGCACCTTGGAAAATGTTATATACTCAGATGGCGGCCCTTACCAAAGATCTCCTTTATCCTGCTGCCCCTGAACCATCACCCCACCAAACATCCCCATGTAGTAACTTAATTTAACTATCCCTATATAAACCTAACATAACCCTATATACTATTGTGGTTTCGAATCCTTTTCCATTATCCCCATATAACCCCGACCCTAAACCCAAAACCCCAAACCCTAAACCCTAAACCCTGTAGTAGTTTCCATTTTCTGTTCCATTACCCTATTTACTGCCAGTATATACCCTATAACCCCTATATAACTTTATATATCCCTTTAAAGTAATATAGTAGCTTCCATTTTCTTTTCCAGTATTCCTATAGCTAAAGACTTAGGCTCCCCTTCCCGCTCTGCCTCGTCTGTCTCGAGTTTGGAGAAGCCCTGAACAACCTGAGCTCAAGGACTGTCAGCTCCGCAGAGGGTTTAAGGTTTAGGGTTTAGGATTTAGGGTTTAGGATTTAGGGTTTAGGACGACTTGGGTTTTAAGGTAGTCCGAAGGCCTACACAGGGCTTCTTAACATGGACCTTTGGGGACCCTAGGGAGATGTATGGCATCACAGAAAGAGTTTAGGGGGTCCATGTAAAGAACGCCAGAAAGCGTGCAACGGGACAGGGTCTATGTTCCATAATAACAAAAAGCTGTTCCCGGGAGTGTGCCCGTTAGAACGAAGATTGTTTATATACACTTATATATATGGACCCTAAATATGATTAGCCTTCTCACTGGTGGTACTACTACTAGATCTGGGTGGGCTCATAAAACATAGGCCTTAGCGCTGACAGTTTAGGATTCAGTGTTTGGAGTTTAGAGCTTCGGATCACGTAGGGGTTGAGAGCTTCGGGGTCTACGGTTTTTGGTGTAAAGTCTCTCAATCCTAAACCCTAAACCCTAAACTTTCATTTAGAGTCAAAATCTGCACCCTGTGGCTGCGAGCCGTCAAAGTCCTCATGGTCGATGTGGATCCCATACTCTAAAACCCCTCCCGGCCTTCCCCTTCCGTGACACCCTGAACCCTGAACCTAAGTTCAAATATGAATAGTCTTTTTTTCGTGGTTAAACCTAGTTAGAGTATATTCCTTATATAAAATACTATACCCCAAAAGGAGGATAGAATCTTACTCTATATTGGGTACCATACTATCTCCAAATAAACTACTACTCATATGGAGGACTCTAAAGGCCGACGCCTGAACACTACACCCTGAACTGCCCTAAACCCGGAACCCTCGACCCCAAACCCTAAACGCTAAACCCTAAACCCTGACCCCCCAAACCCTACATCCTAAACTCTAAACCTACAAGCCCCGGATAGATGGAAAAGGTACTGAGCAAAAGCTACAAAGTGATCAAAAGTCGATCAGCTACAATTCCTATGAACCCTGAACTTCCCAAGTCGTGAGCCCAAAACCCAAAACCCAAAACTCAAAACCCAAAACTCTAAACCCAAAACCCTACACTCTGCGCTCTAAACCCTTAACCCCGAACCCTGAACTCACAACGCCGAAAGCGCTTCCCCCAAGCCACAAAATTCTTCAGGTAGAGCCACTTCCCTGGCCAAATCTCTGACGGTGAGGCAACCTCCAAAGCAAAAAAGATTGATGCTTGCATGATTTAAGGCTTAGGGTTTAAGGCTTAGGCTTTTGAGGATTTAGGAGTTTGGGGGTTAAGAATTCGGCTTAGGGTTTGGGATGTAATCTTCAAGGCTTTGGATAGCCCCAGTGCTACTTGCTCTCCTGTCTCTGCCTCTCAATCACCTGCTGGTGCTTAAGGAAGGGGGGGGGGGAATAACCTTGTAGATTCTCCATATATACCCCTATGAAATTCCTATATTCACCCCCCCACTCCCCCTTAAACACCAGTAAGATGACTGTCGGGATGAAAACCATAATGAAAGCTAACACGACCACAACCACCAGTGCCCCAGGAACAAAGCGTTGAAGCAGCACACATCATTTGCGGAAAGTCTATGGGTTTCTCGAAATGGGTATGCCGCTGTGGACCTGGTGGGATTTGAGGGCTCCCTCTTATCATGAAGGATTCTGTTCAGAAGCTCCCACGACATGCGCTAAAAGAAACACAATTAGCTTCCTAAGGACACGGCCTAGCTAGCTTTGACATCCAGGCATGAATCCCAACTGTTCTGCTCGAAGACACCAAGCACGGGCAAAATCACCGCGTCCGGACTCCAAGCCCACCATAGCCCACCTGGATTTCTCGAAAATGAGCTCCCCTTGTATACCCTAAAATGACAGGACCTGACTCACAGGGGGCCAAATTCTTTAAGGTAGGGTATGTGTGGATGCGACAACCAAGTCTGCAGGTTGGGGTTTAGGGGTCTAAGGGTCAGGGTCTAGGGTCTACCGCACAGATATCACGCCCAACCTCAAACATTCCCTACTCGGCAGGGCAGGCTCCAAATGAGCTGCTTGAGATCACGTCAACAGATCCAGGAAACTCCTAGCAGCTAGACCTACCACATCCATTATCGTATATGGTAGTTTCAGTTTTCTATTACAACTTCTAAATAATCCCTACATAATCCCTATATATCCTAGAATCTTAACAAGTGTAGGTTGCCATTGTCGAGGCTTCGCAGACAACCACCCAACCTCACCCTAACCCTACTCCCCAAACCCTGGCCCTGAAACCCCTTCACCGCCAACCCACCCAACTGTGACAATGGGTCCGTCCTTCCCGGCCGTAGCTGGCCGTGTTTATGCCATGCTTGCTGAGAAGTCTTGCCACCTGAGGGCAATCTGTACTCTTGGGTTCACGTCTGGGGCTCGGGTTTGTGCGGTTTGAACTTTTTGGTTTGTGCCCTGAGGCATGTTTAGGGCTCGGGGCCTAAGGCATGCAGGGTCTGGGTGGTAGGCAGCCGTTTCAGTTGCTGTCCAATGCGTTCCAAAATTGGGGGCCGCTGATGGGGAGTTTTCAATGAGGATTACAGGATGGAGTAAAGGCAAAGCGTGTATGTGGAATGCCCTCAAGGTTATGTTCTGACCAAGATGCAGGCCTGAAAGCCCTGACACACCATCAACAATTCTACGCTTCAAGCTTGAGCAGCAGGCACCAAGATCCAATGAAGCGCAGGGCTTAGGGCTTAGGGGTGTTTGGTGTAGTAGACAAAAATCCCCTTCAAACCTAACCCAACACACACGATTTCCATGACCTCAAACCATCCCTGCAAAGTCCCATATAGTCCTTACGCCACGCTCTTGAGTTCTTCGGTTGGGGGTTTCTCTACAATCCCTAAACCCTCAACCTTAGATAGTAGCTTCAATCTTCTTTTCCAATCCTCTACATATCCCAATGTAGCCCTTTATAACCCTTATATTTAGGATCCGCGGTCATCTTGAGGCATAGGTACTCCCAGGTTCTCCATGTTCCCGCTGCTCTAGCTTAGATAGAGCAGCGGGAACATGCAGAACCTGGGAGTAGCAGCTTGAGAAGCCCCGAAGCATGACTGAAAATGAGAATCAGTCCCTGCAGGCCTCGTTCTGCTGCGCCTGCCGCGGTTGCGAGTTTATGGTCAAAGGTCGAAGGTCCAAAACCCTTAGATCCTAAATCCGAAACCTTAAGCCCTGAAACCCTCTGAAAGCATTCTTTGCGACTTCAGCGGCTTCACCACACAAGAACTTATAGAAACTTATGTGGGGGCTATCAGGATGATGAGCCCCCTTTTGGACACCTTGCATATCAGGGGCCGTATTAGGGTTTCGGGTGCCGGGTTTAGGGTAATTGTCCAAAGGGAACCCTCGAAAGGTACCATAATTTTGACAAGCTTCCATATCAGGATTCTAGGGTGGACAGCTCGTGGAAACATTGCAGGAGAAGCTCAGGTTTAGGGTTTAGGGTTAAGATCCTGGACCACACACAGTTAAGCCTAGCATAGGGATATGAGCTGGAGGTGTAGGAGCCCAAATCCGGACCCTGAACACCGCAAATCCCGCATGCAAAATCCTCAGTCATACGCCCGCAGTCCTAAATCCTACACCCTTCAGAACCTACTTAAGGGGAGTGGGGGAGTGAATATAGGGACAATTAAATGGGTACACTATGGGGATTTGTATGATGATCCGCTCCCCTGTCTCCCTTAAGCACCAGTAAGAAACCCTAAACCCTAAACCCCTAAACCCTAAATCCTGCAACAAAACCAGGAGTTGGCAGCGGTTTGGGGCTTCAGCAGGCTCGTTTCACTCGGATCTCCCTTTTCAGACTGGCTGTCAGTGTGGAGTGGGGGAATGGATCTCTGCGGGTTCAGGGTTTAGGGATATCTTGATATTTACATATGAATAGTCCAACCCGCTAGTATACCCCTTCATAACCCCTATCAATGACCCCATTTAAGGAGTTTAGACTACGGCACATATGTATACATGCATCAATTACAAGTTAGGGGATGGAAGAATGGAGAATCAAATGGACAAGAAAAGGGAAAGTGACTTGAAAATTCGCAAGATTTAGGGAGTTACAGTTTAGGGGCCGGGCGTAATACAAAACACTAGTGCTCTAAACCCAAAACCCTAAACTTCTCCAGAATAGTAACTATACGGGACTATAGCATTTTACCTGGCCATACCTTGATTTTCCTACCTAGCTACAATATAGCCCCACGTAAAGGCCCCACAACACATTCCAATTGTTGAAGCCTAACCTCATGGGTTTCCCTACTACCTCCCTCTAAACTATCCCCCGTAGGTTCCCCCCGTAATTAAAGTTGTGTAGGGATAAGTAGGTTAGTTAAGGGGTAACCTGGCGGGGTAGTATAGACTGGGGAGGAGGCGAACCCATGGTAAACCCCACATAATCTCTGCAATAGTTTCCCGTTTATCTTTGATCCCCTTAGGCATAAGCCCCTACACAATAAATAGACCAGAACCAAACTCTTCAACAGGATTTGTACGCGTAAGGGTCGGAGAGTCAAATGGAAAAAGAAATCAACGGTGATGGAGGCTTCTACATAAGCATGCAGCTTCTATGGCATAAGGGTCTTGGGCTTGGAGTTTAGGGAATTTGGGGTTCAGAAAGCTAGAATATTGACGGTATACCCGTACTATGACTCAGCCTTTGGCTTGATCTAGGAAGACATGCCTGACATTAGGATTAGGGTTTAGGGTTTCCCGAGAATTTGCATGCATCTGCAGGGTGCTACCATTCAATTTCTTGTAGGAAAGAGAGTCTGGTGGACCCTCAGATGATCATACGGCTCTGCACAAGGTCAATAAAGCAGTTTGGTTGGGCTTACAAGTCATCTCCTGATCTCGATTGCCTGAGCTACGTCAAAACATCATGTGTCCTGCTAGAAACTCCATGTAAATTAGAGAACACAAGGAAAAGCGGGCTCATGAAGGATCACTGTATAAAATGTTTATACTTTCTATCTCCTGATGCCAACAATGCATCAACTCACAACCCAAACATCTTTGCATGCTTCTGCTACATACTGCGATGTACTCAACCATGCCCCACCCCGACACACTATCTATCGGCTCACCCATCCACAAAACCCTTTCTTAGGGCCTAGGGTGTAGGGTTAAGGGTTTAAGGTATTGGATTTGAAGGCAGCCTCAGTGATGCCGAAGTCCATGCCCCCTGTCAAAGCGGTCGAGGGTTTGAGTTCCGATGTACGCTTTTTGAGTTGGGGGAGGTCATGAAAGGCGATATGGCGGATGAACTGGTTTTGGGCTTAGGATTAGGGCTTACCGCCATGGATTGAATTTATTGTCTCGAAATTCTGGCCCGCTGCTCTTTACAGTGGCCCTAGAAACTTGATCTGCGTTTAAAAAGCCGTCCATAAATCGGGGCACGTGCAAAACTCAGTCCTAAACGCATGAAGCCTCAGTTTCGTCATGGGAGCTGCAAAAATTGTAGCAGGTTTCCTTCTACTACTCGCTCACCATTCTTATGGGGTGGTGGCATAAGAATGAGTAGGAGCAGCATGGTGCCCCGTAGGCATTGTAGGATTGTGTCTGGGAGGAAGCCGCAGGAGCAGCAGCCTTAGGAGAAGCAGTGCCAGCAGCAACACTATTGAGTTTAGGGCTTTGGGTTTAGAACAAGGGTAAGAACTCTATGAAACCCGGCACATCCGAAGGTAAAAACTGGAAAGTCTCCACCCCTGAAACCCGCTGAGGGGTCGACGAGAGCTTGCTGCAAGGGGCAGGGATGTCCCTCCGGATAGGGGCCTCAGACGCGGGGCTCAGGTAGGTATAGGGATCCTAGGGTTGTCATGACGTCAGGACCCATGATGGGGGAATTTAGGGTTGACTGTTTGAGTGTAAGGTCGAGAGCTTAAAGAATGCGCGAAGGTGATTCCTAGGCTTGTGCTGCGCCCAGTAGGCCCAGTCTACTCATATTTCTAACTTGGGCCTCAGTCAAAAGCATTTCAACAGCCATGTCCGTGGTGTATGTATTGTATTGCCTGAATAAACCCTCAACCCCGAGCATCTTGAACCCTAGACGATGGTGGATAGTTTGGGAAAGTTTACACGTTCTGTTCCAGCACTCCGTTGATCTGCAACCCTGCTGGCCTAATGCCTGCAAGGCCCTCACCTGGAGACCGCGACTGGAAAGGTTTTCCACGGCTTTTTGAACACATTGTGTCAAAGGTCCCCTGACATACCTCAAACAAGGAACCTCTTTCAAAGGCAGAAAAATTGGGCACGCAACTTGCCATGCGGCTGCAGGAGCAGAGGGAGGTTTCAAAAGAGGCCCCTGATTTTGGAAACGTCGACATCCTTTTAGCGTGCAGTCTTACCTTGTAGAGTCTTACCTTGTACGCCCACTAATCAAACCGCTTCGCTTGCCGGGAGCTAGTAAGGACTAAGGTAATAGATTATGTGATTATACAAGGATTATATGGGAATGATTCCCTTTTTCCATGCTAAGCAGCAATAAGTTAGAGTTTAGTATTTCAACATTTAGGGCTTGGCGCTGCCGCGCCGGAATGCAACGTTTCAACGCGAGACCCTCGCCCACTAAACCCATGCAGCAAACCACTGAACCCTTAAACCCTTAACTCACCATAGGGTCTAGGGTTTAAGGTTTAGGGTTTAGAGTTAGGGTTCAGGTTACGCCCTAAACTCCTCACTTAACGCCCAACATGGGAACCAAACAACCTCCACACTGGGCTCCCGGCGCCGCAGTTCTCGCTTCATCGTGGGACTCGGCAACCTGAAACACTGATCTTGCTAGCAGCACCGCAGTGGACGCTTACAGGGGTTTGGATTTGCTTTGGGCTTCAGGACTTGGGGCCTAGGGGACCCTGAAACCCTCAACCCTATTCATTCACCCCCTTAACATTCATTGAATGCCAGGATATTAAAAAACGCATGAAGATGTGGGAAAGAATTACTGTACAATATGATGCCTCAGGGCTAATTGTTCCAAGGCTTTGGAGGATTTAAGCTGCAGGGTTTAGAGGTTTAGGATTTAGGGTTTAGGGCTTAGAGATTATAGGGCTAAGGGTTGAGGGCTGAAGGTGCGGATTTGAAGATTTTAAAGCAAATCTCGAGCCAATCTCGAGCGCAAGCCATAGTCACAGTGGTACTCATGAGGCACTCTAGATGGGGTAGCCTGACTATGACCTCACCTTTTGGAGACGTGCATGACACCATAGGCCTGACGGCTTGTGCCATGGCACCATTTAAACATCTTAAAAAATTATGGGCCCTTCTTTGGGGATGCCTAAAGGAAGGACTAGTAGCATTTCAGGCTCTATGTTGGGGCCCAATCCACAGAAAACCTGGTTCAAGATCTCAAGAGCAAGAATGCAGACTTCAATGAGCTGTGATATGAGCCCTTTCTAAGCCAAGTACGTGTCAAGCCTCCACAAGAAACACTAGAGGCCTTCGCAAAAAAAAATGAATCCTTATTCTGAATGTGGATTCCTACCATCAGGATGAGCAACCTTTGCGATGGAGGTCCAACTCGCCACCATGCGAACCAAAAAACTATGCTCTAGTTCTTCCAGGCAGGTCACAAGACAAAAGGAAGAAGGCAAGAGAGAGAGAGAGAGAGAGACTGACAGATAGACAGAGAGCGCGTGCGTACAGAAAAAAAACGAACGACTTGCTCGGAGTTTGTAGATGGAATGCTTGTGTAGGTTTTCGGGTTTCGCAGGGTCACGCCCAACTCTGAACCAGGACTGCTTGCAGCCTCCAAATCCAGGTTTTCCAAAGCATATACCGATCTGACAAAACTTCTCTAACATTGCAAGGTCAACATAGTGGATCTTGGGAAGTTTCCACTGCCGAACTAGATAAAGCTGCGCCTGAATCCTCTACAGCCCGAACCCTTACAGCTCTGAAGACCTTGCCCTCAATCCCTGCCGTGTCTCGCAAAGTTGAGACACGGAGCTGCTTATCAGGAGCAGCAGAAACCCCAAAGCCGAAACCATAAACCCCAAGCCCTAAACCCCAAACCATGAAAATCATCCTCTGGAATGGAGGATGCTGAAAATATTCTGGAAGGCAAATGAAGGAGTCATTGAAGTGAAACTGTTGAGGCTCGTTTTTTGGGAGTCTAGTAGCGAATAAGGGAATGTGACATATAGGGATTATGTAGGGATCATATTCCCTTATTCCCTACTAACAACCAGTAAGTCTGTATCTCTCCTAAACTGACCTCTGTTTGAACTGGATAACCAAACAGAAGCACGCCCGTAAACCCCAAACTTTCCCGCACCCGCTACCTACCTCAGTATTCAACCCATGTAAACCAAACCCCCAACCGCCTGAAAGCCTGCCCTCAACCCTGTAACCCCCGCTAGACCCTATTAACCCCTAAACTCTGAACCCTTTAACCCAGAAAAAGAGCTGAGGTCTGGACAGCAGCTTGCACAGATTCAATTGTTCCCATGGAGACCTGGAGCCATCTGCAAGTCAAGCTACGGCGGTTGATCCATCACAAACGCATGACATTAGCGTACTGCAGCACCATTTAGAGTTTAGGGTTGAAGATGCCGGTAGGGATTGTGTAGAACGAGCCCAGCAATGCACTGCAGACCAGAAAGGGACCGCCCTTTTGGTAACCCCCATATGACTCAGCATCGCACATCCTTACAATGAGTTCCAAGCTTGTATGATGCAAGCATTTTTGGGCTTAGGTTTATGGTTTAGGTTTTAGGCGGTTCCTGATGCAAGCTGGCTCCACCAATCAAGTGAATCGAGTTTGATGGTCAACGGTCTCATCACGCCATCTCTCTAAATTGGGCCCTCACTATCATCTCTAGTAAACCCAGTATACTGCCATCAGAGAATCTGCGGACTTTAAACCCTGGCATTTCTCAGGCCAGGACGTGCCTGCGGTCGAAGCACAAACCCACGGCCAAGAAATACAGGAAGCACCCCAGGGTTCGTGTCTTATGCCAAGAGGCGGGGGCCGGGTTGTAACACTTCCTGGGCTACTTAGGACACGGGGGGCCTCGGACCCTGCCCCCCAACCCCATGAGAGCAACTAGGGCTTACTAGAATCTACCTGGTTGAGGATTACTTCCAGGGTTCCTTCTTGGGTCATTTCAAGGCTTTGCATGACAAGTGCGACATTTGCATGTAGAGTGCTTGGCTGTCGTGCTCTGTTAACCTGCTCCACGGGAAACCAACCGTCTGGGCCAAATGGGCGCAAGGGATCATCGGCCTTCATCTGTTTTGGATCCACAGGGGCCTCATATACCAATTTAGGGGTTTAGGGTTTAGGGTTTAGGGCAATATCCTTATGATCCGGATCCTAAGTGTGGGACTGCTTATCTTCGGAAATCCCAAAATTTCTTAACTTTCCAAGAGCCCTAGGAATTGCCATTACTGGTCCGGCCTGCCCTAAGCCCAAAGGGTTTATGGTTTTGGGGTTGACCCTTGAAGTGCCAGCGGTAGGGACGCAGAGAAGGTCCAGGAAAAGGCGCAGGGATCAACATGTTGGAGTGGCTTAGAGAATTTGAATGGAATCTTGGGGTATAATTTACGGTAATCAATACATGAAGATTGGAGGGGGAGAATTTCGGTACCGCATGCATTCAGGCTTCTACAATATCCCAAGTTGGCGCTGGAAAACGTTAGGGTCCATGGAATCTCTGAATATCAGGATGCCCTTACATACCCCAAAGGCCATGATGCCCGTGTCTGGCCACGGGAACATGACCTAGGTTTGAGGAAAATCCTATGATCTCGTGCCTCGCAGCTTAGGATCAAAATTAGAGGTGCAAAGGCACACCTCTAGAACCTGAACTGTGACAAACACCCATTTAGGTGCTTCTCAACAATGACCCTACGGACCCAAGGAATTTCAGGGGTAGGGATTAGTAGGGGATGATAGGGACCCCATTAGCCATTGTAGAGGAACTGTCTTGTGAAATGCCACATCCTCTGAAATCCACTTTCGTCGTAGGCATCTTAGACAGCATGTGACCATGCTAACGTTTGGTACCCCAAATCCTAAACCCTAAACCTTAGACGGCCGCCAGGAGGATGGTCCAGAACCATGAACAGAAGCATTTGAGAGTTTCGAACAAATTGCGGGCGTCATGCGGGTGCATGAATAAAGTTGTAGCATGTTGGGATCCATATTGGAGTCCCCACCAAAAAAATCGTTCAAAACTGGTTCGAGGTCTCGCTACACCTAAGCTCTTGACTCCAAACCCTGTAGTTTTAGACCCTTTTCTGGAAATTGACCCGTCAGTCACACAAACTATCCATCTGAGGGCAAGCATACTGGAAAAAACTGTCCGAGACACAAAGAGCCCGAGGCCTGAAAGACCATCCTGGATCCTAAACCAAAGACCAGAAACCCTAAACCCTAAAGTCTAAACCCTAAACCCTAAACCCTAAACTCTAAACCCTAAACCCTAAACCCTAATGCATGCAGCTTTTCCGTCGTTCTAAACGAAGCTGCTCTCAGGGATCCCTACAGGCGTCCTTTACAAGACGTACCTTTGTGGTTTTCCTTTAGGGTTTAGGGTTTAGGGTTTAGGGTTTAGGGTTTAGGGTTTGTTTCCTTTCTTGTTGTGGCACTCTACATGCACCTTAAACTTACCTGTAGTTAGCTATGAATGAAGGAATGGATACTTATAGTAGTCCCTATATAACCCATCATTATAGTAGTTTCCATTTCTTCCATTCCTTCATTCCCAGCTAACCAGATGTAAGTGAAACAAAACCGCAGCCAGAGAGCTTGTAAGGATCCCTGAACAGTTTGGAAGCTCAGCTCTTCTGTCGCTTCTGCGGCGGAGACACCGTGCTGTCCTGGAAGATTATACTGGATTAGCCTGAACCCTAATTATTCCCTACAGACTAAACCCTACACCCTAAACCCAAAACCGCAAACCCGAAACCCTCATCCCTCAACTTTATAGTCCGAAACCCTGGTTACTATCAAACCCAATCCCAGCGCAGCGTGCCCTATGCGTTTTTGCGGGCTTTGGGCGTGGGACGCTTACGGGAGTGGTTGAGAGCTACCCAACTCAAGTCTTGGCACCACATGCCTGGAACTGACCTGCATTGAATCCCCTCCTGCTTCAGCCCACCTATCAATATATCTTGCAGGCAAAACATGATGTAGTCAGGCGGGGTGGCAATGGCACATTTTTTGGGATACCTGAAATCCTGCAATACAAACATATCGTAGCCTAGCCTCTTCTGCTGTCCCTGCATAACCCACTTGATTTCACTGCTACCTATCCCTTCTACAAGTTAACCTAGGCTGGAAATGCCTTGGGCTTAGAGCAGTCAACGCGCAAGCAGTCCACTGACAACATCCGGCGCACGATTGGGCTGGCGTAGCCTTGCAGAACAATATCGGGTTGGGGACTTCGGGTTTGTTGGGGACGAAGTTCAGAAATGAGTCTTGTTTACGCGCACTCCCTGAGACAGTGGGACATGTCCTTGAGGCTTGGAACTCATCATGTACAAATCCTGTTTGAAAGACTCTGGTGTGCTTCTCTCAGCCGCTGACATCACCCACGTAAGAGACCCACCGAGATGATGGAGGCTCTGACGGGAACTTCAACCCATGTCCGCAACCACAAGTTATGAGGTCAAAAACGAGCCCTCAATGTCCTTGACTCAGACGCGACCCCGACGCTCCATCAAACCCAAAAAGGAGCATACAAACACGACAAGCGCTTTAAGAGTCTTACTATGGGTTCCATGGTCAAGCAAACCTCCAGGTGTGTAGATATCAGGCATGTACAATATGGAGAAGAAAACTACAAGTACTACTGTAGCATAATGAACTATATCTGGACATGACATGTTAAGTTCCTCAACGGTGTAACAGGGACCCATCCTTGATACAAATGTCGTTCCCCATTTGATTCTGCATCACTTGAAGGCCCTTGACAAATACTTCCGTAGAGCGAGGACCCTCTGGCTGGGATGTCATGAAGAGGCACCCGGCAAAAATGACTGACATGGCAGCAAGATGCAAACAAACATACGGTAAACACATCAACCACGCTTTTCTGCAGCTTTGCAGAAGCGGTCATCAGAGAATGTAAACCCCATCCCGGGCCAAGCAAGGTGACAGAAGAGGCGGTGCCCCTCTGCCGTAGCTGCTAAGTCCCTGGAGGGCATGCTGTCCAAGTTCTGCACACGAAGGACAAAGAGGCTTCAGAAACCAAAGACAAAACTGACCCATGGCAGTATACAATTGAAATGGGTCTAAATCTGGGAACTGTACATTACAACCGTGTGCCTCACTGTAAGAGGCACAGGTGAAACGAAAGGCTCAGCAGCCAACCCCAGCTTCTGCCTGAACAGAACAAACAAAAGCAGCGTCTTGGTCCCCTTTTGCTCCCCCTATACTACCCCGCTAGGTTCCCCTTTAACTAGGGGGGCTTACGGATAATAAGGGCTTATAAGGGGGCAGAATACGGGGGGGTGATGAAAGTCATCCATGATCATCCGGAGGCAGCATGGGCATGAACAAGGCTACGCCGTCTTCAAGGCTTCATGTTACAACGGCACTGGCTATCATGAATGAAGACATGCCGTATGGTGTAACGGCATGTGGCTTTTTCTTGTTGCAGACAAACATTACCATGGTCCATGAAAACAGAAAGCCCCACTGATGCTGGCTCGAGCGTAGCGCAGTGGGCGAACGCTGCATAAATATACTACCTGTTGGAGAAACAAGTGTTCTGCGATAACATCCTGAAGTAAAACTCATGAGCCAACTTGTCTAGAACCTGCAGAACCATTCTGAAGTAAAACGTGTTACCCGGCTTGCCTGGAATATGTGAGCTGCAACCTAAACTCCTAGCATGCCCCTTAATGGTCCCTATAGTAGTCTCCTATAGAATTCCCCACATAACCCGCTTTAAGGAGTTTAGACTATAGCTCATACAGAACATCCATTGTGTGGTACAAAGCCTCACTTAGATTCCAGTTTGCCAAAGGACAACATTCAGCTGAAGCAAGCCCAGCCTCCCACCCGATTACTATAAGGTTTCGAGTTTAGGGTTTAGGGTAGGTATACTGGGGATCAGTGGAGAGTAAAAGAATAGAATCCCCATGGAATCCATGTAGAATATCTTCACTTATCCCCTACTAATCCCCAGTAGGTAGAAAGGCGCAGATGCAAAAGCGTTCGTGGCCTCATTCTCTCAACTAGGCTGGTAGGTAAGTCTTCATCAATCAAGAGGAAGCTAGAGCTATTTGATAGCAAAAATGTAATAGGAATAAAAGCAATAACAGCAATAATAATAGTAACAATGGAATAAGAAGTATACATGATATGAACTACAATTAGAATAACAATAATACCTAACCTTGAGCCGAAGACCTTGCCTCCAAACAACTTGCTGGGCTACAGCCACGAATAAAACTTGAAATTCTAAAGTTCTAATCCCCAACTTCCACAGCAGTAACCATAGAGGAACCTGAATCCTCTGAAAAACGATTTCTTTCCTAAACCCTAAACCCTAAACCCTAAGCCCTAAACCCTAAAACCCGAAACCCTAAAACCCCCTTTCAGGGCGCCTTCAGGTCCTCCAAGGCTGAAAGCTCCGCCTCATCGTTCCGACCTCTTCGGCAGCGAGGGGGAACGGAACCAGGCTTTTTAAACAAGATCAGCCCAAAATAAAAATAATAATAATAACAAGAATACTAATAATAATAACAATAATAATAATTACAATAATAGTAATAACAATAGTAATAGTAATAACAGTAGTAACAATAGTAGTAATAGAAGTAATAATCAGAATGAAAACCATTGTAATGGTAATGATAAGCTGGTCTACTAAGGCCAAGGCGTTTCACGCACTCCGTCACTGACGGGAGCAGGCCCTTTCAGAGCAAGTCTCTTGTCAGCCGCACGTTGATCTCTTCTTACCTGACATGCTTGCAGAGGGCTTGGAGAGCCGTAAGTTCCTTTGCAACCCTCTAGCTATACTCACATTGAAAGACCCTACTCCAGAGAAAACTATGCCAAAATGTTCAGGGAACCTTCAGACTCACAGCTTGCCCACCATGCTTCAGAGAGAGCACTTGCTGCAATCTTCTGGCCCGTCTATTTCAGCTGCAGTGGAACTTCACACTCTGAAAAGCTGACTTGCACGTAGCCTGCTCGTTGAGAAAGCGCAGCTGCAATAAAGAACCGTGGGCTGGCTCTGTCACATCCGTTAGTGCCAGGACAGGGATCAGACTCTCGCGCAGCAAAGCTGTAGACATGAAAACTTCAGCTGCTGCTGGGCCCAAAGGACCCAAGGCTTCTGCAGCGCTTGTGCGCACCAATAAGTCTTCGTCCCCCAGCGCTTGGATCAGCCGTGGCACAGCTTCAGCTGGCGGACCCATCTTGCCAAGGGCCTCTGCGGTGCTTGCACGCACAAAAGGAGCTGTCATCGTCTAGCAACTTGATCAACTGCGGCACAGCTTGAGCTACAGAATGACCCATCTTGCCCAAGGATCCTGCGGCGCTACTACGCACAAATGACTCTTCATCATCCAGCGCTTTCATCAGATGCGGCACCGCTTCCGCCGCTGCGCAACCCATGTTGCCCAAGGTCTCTGCAGCGCTGCTGCGCACAAAGGAATCTTTATCCTCCAGCGCTTTGATCAGCTGCGGCAGAGCTTCAGCTGCTTCAGGACGCATTCTGCGCAAGGCTTCTGCAACTCTTCTGCGCACAAAGGAATCTTCATCATCCAGCGCTGTGATCAACTGCGGCACAGCTGCAGTTGCTGCAGGAAACATGTTGCCCAAAGCGCCTGCGGCGCTACTACGCACAAATGACTCTGCATCATCCAGCGCTTTCATCAGCTGCGGCACCGCTTCCGCCGCTGTGCAACCCATGTTGCCCAAGGCCTCTGCAGCGCTGCTGCGCACCCATGATGACTCATCATTCAGCGCTTTGATCAGCTGCGGCGCAGCTTCAACTGCTGCAGGACCCATCCTGCGCAACGCCTCTGTGGCGTCTCTGCGCACGACAGCATCTTCACCCTCCAGTTCTTTGAGCAGCTTTTGCATTTCCCACATGTGCGTTTTAGAGCGACTCTCTCCCGAATCGAGCATGTCTAATGGCTCAAGCCTGGCAGTGGAGACTAGAAGCGGTGACCAACTAGACACCAGATACGGTCCTGGGCCTGGAGCCAAAGGCTCTGGAAGTAGGAAATGTATACAATCAAAGATTGAGTAAAGGCAGTTCTCATTGGAGGGTGGCCAGTCTCTCTCATCTTTCAGCAGGACGTGTTTGCAGCTTCCTTTGAATCGCTGCCATCAACTATGAATACAACACATTGACTTACTGGGGGTTAGTATAGGGAATCTAGGAATGCATTTTGCTGGGACTGCATAGGAATTAGATTCCCTTGTTCCCGACTAAGCACCCGTCAGTTGAGGGAAGAGGAGGCAGCATCTCAATCTGCGACGCAGATCTGCGGAACTAGTTTGGACATGATGCAGCCTAAACTATTGGGAATGGAAAAGTATGGAACACTGTATATTATGATATTTTTGGGGATTTTATGTAGGAGCTACTACAAGGATCCATTCCTTGCTTCCTACAATCCAGGGGCTCGGATACTCCCAAACGGCCCAGCAAAAAATCGCCGCTTTTGGACGTCATCCTACGGAAGTCTCCATCATGTCTACAACAAGCAACAAGCCTCATGTTTGGGGTTTAGGGTTTAGGATTTAGGATTCAGGGTTCAGGGTTTAGGGTTTGGGGTTTCGGATTTCGGGATTAGGGTTCAAGGCTTGGGGTTCAGGGTTTAGGATTACACGCCCCGATCCTCAACCTAAGGGGTTAAACCCAAAATTCTCACCAGCCACCTTGGGAGTTCCAAAGGATCGGGAAGAACTGCTCGCTGACCTCTGTGTTGCCGTCCCCCAGCACGTAGCGGCCGTAGATGTAGTCCTGGAGCTCTGGGTTGTTTGTTCAGGATTTAGGGTTTAAGGTTTAGGGTTTAGGGGAACTGGGATGAAGGATTTCGGGTGCGGGCCATCGGTTCGAGGTTTGCAGTTTGATAGGACGTGGTAGATGTTAAGGTGTAGAAATCGTTTTGCAGTAGTCTTTCAATCTAGAAGAAAGACAAGATGTATCCACACATTTTGAATCGTTTGGAAAACTGCAAAACAACTACTGTAATGGGTCTCGGGTTGCAGCTTCTGGCCTTCTTGACGAGTGACAGGTATCATTGTTGTAGTTTTCCCCAAGGAAACTGCAATTATGCTGGGGCCAAAGGGACTGGACTGTTCTCTCCCAACCCGCAACCCTAAACTCTTACGCTGCTGACTTAAGTGCCGGATGGCCCCATCAAGGATTATATGGATATTTTGTTTACCGCTGCCTGGACTTCCGGCGTCTCTCAAGAGGATGCTGCAAAGGACTACTTCAGAAGCACCTGAAAAAAGTTGGAAGAGGCTCAGGGCTTTAGAGTTTCATATACGATGATGAAAATAAAGTGCTGCCGAAAGAAGGAAAAATGCATTACATGTATATTGCATCTGAAACGAAACATAATTTTGGGCTGCAGCCACGCGCTGCATGCAAGAGCACTTAGGCGCCGGCTCGAGATCTGAAAAAAAAAACTTTGGGTTCTGGGTCTGGGATCAACGCCAATCGTGATTAATCTGTGCGCCCTGCAGAGGAGCATGTTATCGGCGATGTGGGTGTTTCCTAAAATTAGGAGTACCTTTTTGGGGGTCCCCATAATAAGGATTATAGAATTTTGGGGTCTACATTGGGGTTCCCTTATTTTGGGAAACTACCATATATTTCGCACCGTATGCCAATCAAGACGCCCATCAGCGACGAACGTCATGACTTCTTCAGACCATAAAGCGAAGCGCCAGTGCATGCTGGGTTAATGGATTGGAAGTTACCCTAAACCCTTAACGTTTTGGAAACACAATGCCTTGCCCTGTTGGCAGCAGCTACAAAGTCAAGTCTCAAACCTATAGATCTCTTGTGCGCAGCCTCCCTTCATAACCTCTCTCCACATGAGACAGGTCTCACAGAAAGTGCCCTCTATCTACTCTCAAAATATGTTGACTCCTGTTGTAGGGACTCCAAAAAGATGGGACCTCGTTGTTCCAAGCCTTTGTTGGCATTCTTGAAAGTTTCGCGCTTCAAGACCCAACCCTGGAGCCGATCCACTTGAAAGTCTCTGAATTGGGGTTTAGGGTTTATAGTTTGGGGTTTAGGGAACCCATATACCTACCAGGTTCCTTGTATCTTTACTGTATCCTTAGGATTCCCTCTTTGGGGTCCCCATACATTAGCCTGGGGTTCTTCTACAAAGTCCGCAAAGCACGAAAAGTTGAACAATGTTTGGAATATGAGCGGCATGCAAATGTTTGCAAAGACGCAGATCTAGGGAAGGTAAGGTAGGGAGTTGGCGAAACTTAAACTAATTTCAAACTCATGGAACAATATTCCTCAACGTTTTAATCTTTAGAAACCCTGATCTACATAAGGGCTAGCAACAAGTAAAAGAAGACCACATCTCCAGTATGACTCTTACACAATTTGCCCTCCCACGATGTCCGGATGAGGCGTATCGCGGAATTTCAGGTCACCTGCGAAAAGCGGCACCCAAACAGATGACTTATACCTCTGTGGACCCTCGTGTCGCGCACCTCGTGAACTTACACGTCTAGATCCCGGTGCCAAGAATCCGAGGTTGGGCTAAGATTTGACGCGACTGTTGACTATGAGGCCCATGCAAAGGGTCTTGGGCATAGGGGAGGGCCACACTACGCAACCAAAGCAGAGTTTCATAGGATATGTTGCGTCCGCTCGGAAGGGCTCAGTTTGGGTTTTGAGTTTAGGGATGAGGGCCGGCTTTGGTAAATAAAGCAATCATGGAATAGCTGCAGGGGTACTTTACCTTGAGGCTCAAGGTTTTTTATAACCCCATTATAAGTCCAATCATAACCATAAGGCGACTTAAGGCTTTGTGAATGGGATATACATGAGAAGTAGAATTATCATTCATTGGGTGATAACTGCCTTGAACCTCCAAGTAGTCTCCACTTAGGAAGACTTAAAGCCAATCAACATGCTCCAGGGTCCTACCTCTTGGCTGTCACTCAAGGACTTGTCCAAAACCCTTCAAGTTCAAGGATCATAAGGGGGGACTCAACAGAATCGGAGTTGTCATTCTTGGCATGGGGCCTACTAAAGTTACTAGAGACAATCCAGAACCGACAATTTGAAACTTGAGGGCGTAAATCAACTCAGGGGTTTACATAAATGTCAGATGGGTTTTCCCAAAATTAGGGGTACCGTTTTGGGGGCTCCTATAATAAGGATTAGAGTATATTGGGGTATATATTGGGGTCCCCTAATTTTGGGAAACTACCACCGCTCTGAAAGAAAATTTTCCTGCAAACGCTCCGTGATTAGGTCCCACTCACAGGATATCCCATCAGCGCTCGTACCTTTACCCGTGCCTTAGCTTCACCAAAACAAGGTTCAGGACAAGCACCTGCTTCACCTTGAGCGGGATCAAGCAGAACACACACTAAACCCTAAACCCTAAACCCTAAACCCTCAGCCAAGGGTTCATCAAATTGCATCCTTGGTGAATACCATCACCACGGCACAACACCATAAATCCTGAAGCCAAAGCCCACTTTCATCATAAGCCATGGACTAGCCCATGAAGGTGGGATGACTGGGAACGCTTTCGGAGGCATTTGTCAAACTAATCGTGGCTTCATGCCAATGTTTGAGGGCACGAACTCAAACCGTCAACATGGCTTGCCATCAATACACTATCGGCTACAAGATAAATATGATAACGGAGAAGACCCGCTATTCTGAAAGTCTTCGGCATTCCATGCGGAGTGAACCATGCACGAGGAGAAACTGTAGAAAACGCCCTCCAGCCCCAAGGCATTCAGCACGAAACATTGCCTCTCCCCTACAGTCCGGGAAATATTTGAAGTTTTTTTACCCCCTACACAGATCCCCTGGCCATCATCTCCAGCTACACCCACAACTTCTTCTAGCTTGCTGGTGTTTATAGGGAACAGGCGAATGCATCTCTGTAGTAGACTAACCACCCTAAATCCTGAATCTTACATTATCTAGCGATTTCAAACCTTCATGCCCTGCTAGCCACCAGGAAAACAAGCTCTCCTAGCTTTGTAGCACCCTAAACCCTAAACCCTAAACCCTAAACCCTAGCCTCTGAGAAGATGTACACCCAAAGCGCGCCGGGGGCGATCCTTTCGAGGAGTTAATCTTGAGAGTTCAGGATAAGGGTTTGGGATACAGCCTTCAGGCTTTGTTGGCTCGGGGTTTGAGGGCCTAGGGCTTGAGTTTAGGGTTTGGGATTTAGGATTTCATTTGAGCGGTGGATGGAAAGGAAGGTGGAAGCTATTGTATTAATGAGTTATATATAGGGATGATATAGGGGATGTCAGGTTTGGGGTTGTAGGAGCTTTGGCTTGAGGGTTTGTGGTGAAAGTGAGCACGTCTGGCGTTAATGCCCTTGCTCAGGGATGCGCATCCCAGTGCTTTAACATGTCCTGCAAAGAGGCCTTTTCAGGCTTTGGCATCAGGAATTGCAGCAGTGGATTTTATATGAGAAGTCATGAAGCTTCCACGTGGGTGATGCGCCTCACTAGACCCTAAACAGCTTCTTTTCTGGAAGCGGGCCAAGACTTGAAAACTTTCCCAGAACAAGCCTTCGAACCTTTGAACCTTCCCAGAAAATCGACCACAAGGGAATTTCTCGACGCCAGACTTCTGAGCCTGTTGGGGTACCTCTAAACCCGCCCAGGTCCTTGGTGATGTTTGGCCCAGAACCATGCCAGACGTCCTCCACATCTACAGGAATCCACCCTAATCCCACCTCATGGGGAGCTTTTTAAAATGCATCAAGGTTTTACTGACAATAGAAGCCCACACACATGGTTTCACTCTTCTAGAAAATAGCGTTAGGGTGACATTTTAAGTTTACATCATGATTTGAGGCAGAGTGCCAGCAAGGCGAAGGAGCGCTACTGCCGTTTCATTTTGACCAGTTTAGGGTTTAGGGTTTAGGGCTTAGGGTTTAGGTTGGGTACTGCCCCCACCCAGTAACAGTCTATATTAGGGGTCCTATTAAGGGCTATATATAACCATAGCATAATTATTATCCAACTGTTACTGAGGGGGGGCAGTACCCAAGGTTTAGGGTTTAGGTGACAAAAGGCACGTCCAGAAATGACCAGCCATCAGATGAGTAATGGACAAGCGGCTGCCTACGCACAGTCTGCTAACTACCAACTCATCTGCTGAAACGATGTCTCCAAAGGCTAACTTTTGAGGTCGACAGGATACTACGAGGAGGCAGATAGTAGAGGGGCCTGGATGCAGTTAATCTCTTCGGGTACAAAACAAAGTCAAGGAGGGAATGATGTTACTTGCGTTCAGGGTTGAAGATACACTGAAAGCAACCTCTACTTTCTGCACGCTCAGAATCTTCAAAACGTATCTCCAAGTTCTCGACTACCTCCGAAGTCGCAAATCTCCTGTGATATGGAATCCAAATTGGGACTCATCAGGGTTTAGGGCTTAGGGTTTAAAGTGTTGAGAAGCCCCACTTGGCATTGCCTGATGATGGAAAACCGCGGCGCCACAGGGGACCTCAACAATTCAAAACTGCCATGCTGTAGACCCTACAACCTAAATTGAGGTAGTCATGATACTCAGCAATGGAAAAATTGCATGGGCTTCTTGGCAAGCCACTACGCTTTCCGCATGCCTTTCAACTCTCCATTCACCCCAACACAAGATCAGGAAGATACTAATAAAGTGGAAATCCAAAACGAGCCTCAAAGTCGTTCCTTTGGTTGTAAGCAGGGAAGTCCAGTCTTGTTCTGTATATTTTGGGTACACCACATCCTACCTCCCCTAGCCGACCACAAAGTTGAACACGTCTTCCAGAGGCTTGAACATCGGTAGACCTCCAACGAACACATTGTATGAGTTCAGCGATTGACTTCAAGAGATATGGGTTCTCCTAACCACCATGTCCTGTAAACGGCCTTTCCTTGGCTACGAAGATCCCTAATGCCATATCTGACAGGTCAACTCCCCTCCGTAACCTGAAAGATGGAACCCAGTGTAGTTGGTAGGCCTTCGCAGGGACTCCCCTCATAGGGTTTAGGGTTTAGGGCTTAGGGTTTAGGGTTCAGGGTTTAGGGTTTAGGATTTAGGGTTTAGGGCTTAAGGTTTTGGGTTTAGGGTTTCGGGTTTAGGGACCGCAATCAACCCTTCAAGGCGCTCGAAGCCGACGAATCTCGAGGGTTGCCCCTGCTGCAGCCGCGGCTGCGCGTACGGGGGCCAGCCTCAGCTGCTTACTGTTAGGTTTCTATTGGGATCATATAGGGATAATGGACAATTACATGGAAACTACTATATCATAATAGGGTCGAGATTGGGTTTATATGGGGAAAATGGAAAAGAAAATGGAAACTACTATATTATATATGGTTCTATAGAGGTTATATATATATAGACATGTGTGATTTCGCTCTCTACCATCTACAACTAACAGACATAACCCTTAACAATAGGATGCCAATCAATGTCCATTTTTGCTTCCAGACCGCTGTATGCCCCTAGACAACCCTATATACCCCGAGATATTCCGTAAAGGTTGTTGCAAAATAAAGCCCGCATAAACCAATTCTCAAGCTGCAGCTGTCCTTGCAAAGCCCCACTTCGGCTTCCCTGTTGATTTTGGCGAGGGGAGCTGGGCGAGGTTTTAGGGTTGGGTGTAGGGCTCAGGGCTAAGGATTTAGGACTTCCACATGGCTTCTGGAAGAAATCTACATGCCTCCTGAGGGATCACCAGGGTCACCCGGCATTTGGTAATGCTGAAATACAGGTTTCTTGTAACGTCTCTGCCCTGACAAAAAAGGGAAAGCGACCCTTCTGTTGTTTCAAACTCCAACACCCCTGCACAGCCGCACAACCCATTCGTGCAAGTGCCAATACGCCAGGCAGGCGCAAAAAAGAAAGGAATGGCTGCAGGGTGATGCATCCAAAAAAACTGCTTGCAAGACTACATGCTGAAGCCCACTAAAACCATGGTTGCATTGAGCTTTCCGAGCCTCCATCAAAGCCAAATCATTGCAAGACTGCACCAACTATCAAAACCCAAAGGCCTATGCTCTTCAGGACCTCCTCAGCTCAACACTCTTAACCAAAATCCACCACCACCTCCGCCGCCGCAACCGCCACCGCCACCACCACCGCCGCCACCACCACCACCACCACCACCACCACCAAAAAGACACCAAAACCCACTTCAGCCCAAAGAACTCGTCATCAGCACCATGGAAGGTCGAGCTTGTGGCGGAGGCCTTTCGCACAGAATCCCCTCCCGCAAAATTAAAACCACCCAGCACCCCTGTTTTTAACCACTCCACTGGCAAAATGTTATAATATACCACAATTGGAAACTCAATGTGAGGGCGGGGTTGAATAGTAGGGGAAGAAATTATCCCAGCAAGGTTCGTGAGCCCCCATGAGTTCTACAAGAAATCCAAGTCTTGAACTCATGCTGGGGTATGTTGCAGATCGTTCTGAAAGCCCCTTGAGCCCTGTCCTTCTGCTTCTTCTATGCCTACCCTCAACCCTAAATGCTTAACCTAGAGACTGTAGGAACTTGGAAAGTACCCCTTTGAGCTGTGAGACAACACTGGAAAGTTTTCGAAGGCTCGTGCCAAGTGACTTTGTATCAGTAACTTGAAGTGGCTTTTTGCATCTTGTCTGCACTATCAAGCATGAAGGAGATGAGATAAGGTGGAATGTCCAAAACGCTCAGGTGCGCAGTAAGCTGGCTAAATGGAGGGAACTATACCGGGTAAGTGCCGAAAACCCATGGCCCATGAAGGGTCCGCCGCTTTTGACATGCACAGACAAACTACAAATCCGATTTGGAACCGGGGCCCTGCACTGTTAGGCAGCCAGGTGCGCCCCACACGGACCCCTAAGAATGCACCTAAACCCTAAACTCCAATCCCTGAAGTCCCTAAGCTCCAATCCCTTAACCCTAATCCCTAAAACACCTGTTTCTACCAAGCCTCCATGGCTGGCCAGCGGTGGGAGCCCACCGCATACTCCACCTTCACAAGTTTAGGCTTAGGTTTAGGGCTTAGGAGGTTGGGCCCCACCCTGTCCCAATCTATATTAGGGGCCATATTAAGGACTTTGTATAACGATACAAAATATAAAGTGTGACGGCCAAGAACTTGGGAGGTGAAAATTACAGAATCTAGACCCTTTATAGGCCTCTTGTAGGCAGATACTGCATGCTCGAAGGTTCTGGCGAATGGCGGATTAAGGTTTAGAGGCTCATTTGAGCAAAAGAGCGCCTCAAGGGGACCGACACAGAGGGGTAGACCACCTGCGGACATGCAATAGGATCTTAATCCCAAACTGGACCAACAAAACTCAGCCATATTCCTGACGAACACTATCTGCACTGACCCAAAAACATAACACCATCCCTGGGGTGTATGGTTTGGGGGTGCTTTTGCGTTAAGGTACGACAGTTCTGAGGGCTTGGGGCTTAGGGTCGCTCCTGCCTTACATCCAATGTGAAGCCTTGAAAGTTTGGAAGAATTGGCCCTGCCAACCAGTTCTTGACAAGTTGCATGCGCGAATAATTGATGCCACAAGCTATCGCATCTCGATGCGATTACACAGTGGTAACGTGAGAGTTTTATACGGTAGTTTCCATAAATGAAGGGAACCTTAATATATACACCTAAAAATGCTATCATCCTAATTATCGAGACTCCGAAAGGAAGGCCCGTAACTTTTGGAAACGCCCCGCATAGTGCTTTCTGCACTCTTTCAGAATACCGGGTTCTTGTCGGGAGGTTCTCAGTACAGGTCCCTTGGATTTGCCTAAGGCGCAGATTGAGTTCTTACATTGGAGGGAATCGTGGCAGGTACTCGTCTTGAGAAATACCCCGACCTAAACCTTACAATGCCAAGGAAGGAGCCACGCCAGTCTCAGCGTCAGCATCATCCAGAGCTATCCAGACTGTCACAGAATTGTCCTCCGCTGGGACAAAATTCCGCGAGATGTACCTGGGATGCTGGTAAGGCCTTCTCCACTCAGGTTTCAACACATGCTGTTGCAAGTCCACCATGATAACAAGCAGGATCAGGAAACCTCATGTTAGGTCATCAACCTCATTTGGAACAAACGCTCCGGTCACTTTCATCAGAAGAGCTTCGAAGTATTTTCAGGCTCTGTTCTAAAGGCTGGAACTCATCGTGCCAAATGTAAGCTCACTGAAATTCCCAAGCAAAATTTACGCGCGAGCTCTACTCCCCAGTGAGTCGTGTATTATTTACTGGCTTGATGGTCACTAGAGTGTGCCTCACAGCCCATAAAGAAACCCACAACGGACCTTGTCCTACATCTGGCAACGGCAGAGCCTGCATGAACCAAGTGACACTAAAATCTTCTTGTAGAAAAAATTAGACGGAAAATGTGTGTTCCCGTATATTCGGGACAACAACGGGCTCTTGTATCCACACTTGAAATACGACTCCCTTGGAATCGCCTGGCCTACCTTCGGAATGCTCAAGCCTAAACCCCAAACCCTATACCACGCATTTTGCAAGCCCCTAAAGTTCCAAAGCCCCAAAAAACACGACAAGTTCTCAAGCTTCCAAATATCCATCTTTACGTCCTGGATCTTGCAGGATTGCCTTCTGAAGTGACGGCATGTATCGGCCTCAAAGCCGTCATTTAGGACTGGCAAACACCACACAAGCCCACCACAACTCCCAAACCTCAAGCCTGTTACTCTCCCCAGCACACATAAAGCTTTGCGCCCTTTGCGGACTGCTGCCCTCTTCCACCGTCCCTTCAGCTTCCACGTTTGTCTATCTTACTGGTGGTTAGTGGGGAAACACGCTGTCGTAGGAAGAGTTTCGAGGATTCCGTGGGAATCCATCCCTGGACTCCCTACTGTCCACCAGTAAACGTAGGGATTATGCAACCCATGGAAGCCGAGGCTCGCCGAGTCTTGGTGATAGCCAACACCACTGGCGCCTTGCTTGAGGAGTGGAGGGATAGAAGGCGTAGACCCATGTGCTCTACGCAACGTCATCAGGGTTGGAATGGTGAAGAATGTGTATTCTGGCCTGTTGGATTCTACACCTGTCAAGCCCGAAAGCAAGCCCTTGCTCCGAGTCTGAATCTCATAGGTGCCTGACACGGACGAAGATCTTTTGAAAAAAGGGATGGCAACGTTTCAAACAGCGAATGGAGGCAATCCTACAGATCAAAGTGAAACTTCTACAAGGTTTTGGGTAAGCAAGCTGGTGCAAGATTTTCTCCATCCATGCATAATCCCTCAGCTACCAGGCAATCCGGGTACATCAGCTATTTGGCTGAACCGACAGCACCGAAACCCCCACCCCAAAAACTAACCCAACTCTCAGCATATCTGCATCTACGCACGCCTATAAGACGAATGCTCAAAATAGCAAAATTCGGATCATGGACCCCTCAAGATCTTCATAAGGTCCTGTGGGAGTGGGTGAGCGGGAGCCTATAGGAAATTGGTAAAGCATGAAGTGCGTGTGCAGGTCCATATGGTATGGCCATGACGTCAGATACTCATACATACGGATGTAAACGGATTGTTCATAGATATGTATATTACATGGAGATGGGTCATCATTTCCAAGGAATGTTGGCCAACATTTTCACAGGTAGAATTCAGAAGGAAACGCAAGCTCTTGATTAAAAATCAAATTTAAGTCCAACACCAACCACTGTCAGGATTGTGCCACCCACCCGTCCCATCCTTGTGATTTGTGTTCTTTGTTGAGATCTTGTAGACAGAATAAGAAGCCCCATCGCAGTCTCTGTTGGCCTTTTTGAGACTGCGAAGGTCTGAAAACGATGACAGAACATGGAGATTGCCTTCGCCACCCCTCAGGGACCATACCATGAAAGGGAAGGGGGGGCTGGGGCCAGGATAAACAGATGCCTGACCATATAAGCGTCATTTGCAGAATATGACCTAAATGCACAGTACCCTAAACCCTGCAACCCTAAACCCTAGATCCCAAACCATCCCTCTACCCTAAAGAGTAGCTAGCTTCCATTTTCTTTTTCATTATCCCAGTACTACCTCAATATTACCCCAATAGTACCCAATAGTCTCCTGAACCCTAAAACCCTAAAACCCTAAACCCTAAAACCCTAAAACCCTAAACCCTAGACCCTAAAACCCTAAAACCCTAACCACTACACTTGCACTAGGAAAGTAACACTACTCCCAGCCTGCAGGCTTCCACAAGATGTCATCCTGCCCAAGACGTGTACTTGACCAACCTGCTGCAGATAAGTACAGAGCTTAGCTTGCGAGATCCACATAGGGTTTAGGGCTTTGTGTGTTCGACGCTTCAACAGTTTAGGGTTGAACGTTTCAGATCCAAGGCGTTGCGTTTTGAGTGTTGGGCGAAAAGCTTCTGAAGAGAGACACATAACAATGAGGCCGGGACTCAGGGGACCAGAAACATCATGAGAAAACATGGGATGGCCAAGCTGTGGCCACAAGCCTCAGAAGAATTACACACATGAGCTTTAGTCTGAACTCCTAGTATCCCCTTAATAACCCCTATACTAGTCCCCTATATAATCCTATTTAACCCCCTTTAAGGAGCTTAGACTCTGGCTCAGATGAAAACAGGACTTGCAGCAAGCTCCAAAAAAGGGTACAGGGTTTAGGGTGTAGGGTTTAGGGTTTAGGAGGATTTGACTCTGAAGGAGGACTGCAATCTGCAAATTATTCAGAAGCCCAGGGCGCGTATGCACCCCCCAGACAGGGCAAGGAACCTGTCTGAATTCATGTGAATCATCAAAAAAAGCACAAGTTCGTAAGCATGAAGCCTACATCCTACCCTGTTATGGCCTGCATTTTCCCAATACGTTCCCCTACAATCCCTGCAATCATTGTTGTTGTCTGTGCGGTAAGCACCAATTTAAACATTTGCTCATCTGATCCTTCTTTCCATCCTCGTCTTCCACCTGGATGACTCCCCTTACCCCAGAAAAGTTACGAAAAAGGCCTTGCACACTCTACCTTCATTCCTACCGTGATCTGAGGCAACTTCAGATTTTGTATATGTATGCAATAATATGTTCAGCATACTCTATATACGTATATACAATATAATGCAAAGTAATATGTACATATAAAGATAGATATATATATATATATATATGATACGTGGCATGCATGACATTGATATACATGAATATTCACCCATGATCTATGCTACTATTCCCTCTCTCTGATGCTCAAACTGTCGGGCTTATGTAGCTACTGTCTAAACTCCTAGTATCCCCCTTAACAACCCCTATCGTAGTCCCCTATATAATCCCCTATGTAAGCCCCCTTTAAGGAGTTTAGAAGGTAGCTCATATGGAAATGAGTTTGTGGCTAAGTGGGCTCGGGCCACCCATCAGCTCCGCCGCCAGCTGCGCCGTCCGCGCCGACAGCGCCACGCTGGCCACCAACGGGGAGGACTTCCTCTGGTTGTGCAAAGGTTTTCTCTGCGCGTAAGTAATGTTCTGAGTTAGTTGCGCAGTGTCTAAACCTAAGGGCTTGGGTTTGTGGGAGGCTTGAACAGTGGGATCTACAATGCAGAATGCATGGCCACAGCTGGTCTACAGTCTGGAGTCGGATCGGGAGCGCAGCGCTGACTGTGTTTTTGCTTCTGCTTGTTCTGCCGGGCTCTTAGTGGTGCGCAAGGCTTTCAGAGGTCGTCTCCAACCAGCGGGTCATGGACGACTTGGATGCATGCTTTCGACGCATCAAGTCAGGCGATCAAGAACCCCTGACGACATACGCCCTCTAGCCCGTCCCAACAAAACTGCGAAATTCCTTTGCACGGGTTTCCGGGGGACTTGAACATCAAAACTTTTGAGAATCCCAATCTGCAAGTTCCGAGAAAAACCCGAAGAATTGTACTTGAAAGGTGATGCAAGAGGAGCTGGGTCTGGAGCATTTTATCCGTGAGATATCGTGAAATGTTTTCTGAACCACTCAAAACATCATGGCGCGAGGCACCATCCGTTCACAATCTCCCGGAACCTAATACCATGCGGTGTTTCGGAAAGGGTTTTCAATTCCGTTCTTTGATATGCGGGCATACTGCCCATACCCCAGACAACAAATGACCTAAGAAGAGATCCTTGCAATTTGGGGCTCAGAGTGCGGTGATTCACACTTTAAGCTTATGGTGTCGTGGCTTTGGGCGTAGGATCGAAGCATCGGGCTAGGGGATTTGGGGTTTCCGCGATAAAGCCCTGAGAGCTTCGGGTGAGGGTCTTGGGTTTGGAAATGAGATACTTCCGCCGTTGGGACCACTATTCGGGTGCCACATCCACCTTAGCCTCTGCGATGCCAAGCCATGGCATAATACAACCTAACCTAACCGGATGTATATACCACGAAGCATTGATAACAACAAGTTTCTGCACCTCAACCCTCCTTGCATCTCCTCATGATGGCCAATCAGGGAGCGAAAATCCTATCCGGTTCCCTGTATGACTTCTACATGTTCCCTTAAAGCAGTAGAATCCCCCTAAAGTAATTAGAATATGGCTTTGGGTATACTCTAATAAGATCCCCATATACCCCCATATTCTATCTACTTAAGGGGGACTATATCTGTATCTGCCGCCCCACTCCCGCTTTGGGATGTCTTAGATGCCTGACTGCGAGGCGGAAGAGCAAGAAGCCCTATGAACCTCCCCGCCTGTGTGGGATAATGGAAAAGAGACTGGAAACTGCTATAGTAGGGTTTAGGGTTTAGGGTTTAGGGTATAATAGAGAATATATTGAAGTACATAACTTGAAGAGCTCGCATTTTGCTCCTTTCATTGTTAGGCAAGCGGAACGAAACATGTAGCGTCTGGAACCTATCAAACATGTTGGTCTCGCTGAGAAGTCTGCACATCTTGTTCAAGGACCACCACTGCAACACCTGTGGGTTCCTCCCTCCTTCTTGGGTTGAGGGTTTAAGGCTTTGTGTATATCCCAGTTTCCATCTCAGGCTGCATTTGTTGCCATTTGATGCTCCATTATGGGCATCTAAAACTTACAACCGGGGGGACCCCAATTTGGGCCGCAGGTTTGAAGTGACCCATGGTCGGCCAGGCCTTTCGCTTCAAGCCTGAACCCCCAGCATTAAGAAGTAACACTAGTAGTAATATTGAGAGTAGCAAAATAGTGGGGGCCAAGCATCTTAGAAATAATCCGCAAAGGAGCCTAGACCCTAAACTCTAAACCTTATAACATCCCTATGTATCCCTATGTAACCCTACATCTCCCCTATATCCCCTTTTAAAAATAACCCTAAACCCTAAAGCCTAAAACTGTTAAACCTTAACCCTTAACCTAAAACCCTAAAGGTGTCAAGAAGCTTGTCAGGCTTCGAGATGCCCTCGCGCCAGTGCCACTCGTCGGGGTAGATTCCTCGGAGTTTCATGACAGCACTTGGGGGTACCCGGTTAGAATAAGGGAATATATAGGCTTTACACAAGGGGTATATGGCATATATATATATATGTATTTAAGTTTTAAGGCCATTCTAACCAAAGTATAACCGTCGTATGGGACGTAGAGATCTCATAGCTATGTTGTGAGTCCCCCAGAACTCCAATTGAGACTCGGGTCTAGTGAAAGTACCGGTGGATTGTGCTTAAAAAACTCAAGGTTTAAGTTTTCATGTTTCGACATAATTCTAGCCCCTGGGCAGTGGTCAAACCATTTGAACCCTTTGGATGGCACCCTAAAACCCTGTCCTGTGGGAAACTTCCCCGCGAAGAGCTCCGAAAAGTGTGTCCGGAGCTCCTCAGCCACGGCTGCGTCCAGCAACCCCTCCTCAGGCGTCGTGGATTTTTAGTTTGGTGTTTGGATTATTTCAATTAAGGGTTGACGCAACTAGGCATGAGGGTTCAGGAATGAAAGTATAGCAATGGTCCGTATAAACCACACTGGGACCCGCTGAGGCTGATGTAGACAAAATCACCAAAAAATGCATGTCAAGAAGTTCTGAACCTTACACCTGGGGAAAAACCTAGAAACCTGCTATCAAAGCCGAAGCCGTCCTCCCGAATCCCAGGCATCTCTATCCCCACATTGGACCCTCCGCTTCACGGTCAGGACTCCAGCTCATTTGTTGAACTTCTCAGAACCGTCACTGCCCCTGCCCCTTGTATCCCACATATACTGAAAACTGATAAATTAGCTTGGAAACTACAAATTCACGATTCCTACCGAATGCGTAATTCCAGTGCATGTGTTCTGAAGGACTTCACAAAAGACCACCAAGGGGGGCATATTTCATCATTTCCAGATTGTTCCCGCAACTGTAACCCTTTCCAAACCCGGAGCTTGGAGACACTACTACACGTGCCAGTTTATACGTTCACGTCACTTCCTACGAAACGTTTCGTGAAAGCCAGGGTTCCAAAAAAATAAACTTTGCGAAAGACACAAAGCCGCCCATCTCTGGAACAAGACAACACCTGCAAATGCTAAAACATAACTTACCTCAGCACAGCCCGACAAAACCCGGCCGAAAGCCGGAATGCGCACGAAATACATCCCAGAGCTGAAGCTTTGCTAAGACAAGCATGTTACATGTTGGAACATGCAATGCCAAGAGTGACAGAGGACTCAACGTTCCAGTTGTTGCCCGCAAAGCTAGCACAAATCCTGCTGGCACTGGCGCCCTCACCCAGTCTCATATTATCATCTTCACCCACAAAACAAAATCCAAACCTGACAACCAAGCCATGCGGCAAAAATATTCTCCATATGGCACCTTGTCGATTCCATCTAGAAATCTTCAGAATTACTGGCATCAGAATTGGCCATACATGGTGCAAAGACCCTACTCTTGATCCAGGCTCTACCAGCAGAAAGCCATCTCTTTGGAAAGCTTGTCGGCCAGACTCATCGATTTTGATGCCATCCATGATTTTGTCACAAAGCAATGTGAAAATGGTACCGGCACGCTTCCTTGTAACTGGATAAGCTTGTGTATACGTCCACATATGCCGATTGCAGAAGCCAACGACAAAATGAGTTTTTGGGGAACTAAATATTATGTTGGAACACACGTCTGTACATTGAGTGCATCATTGTGGGTGAAGGTCAACATCTTGGAGGGCGATTTTTTGTCCTCTGGAAGGGTGTCTCAAGAATTCTAAATACATGGTTTGTTCAATCAGAGTGCACAAAGCCTGTCTTGATCCGAAACGTCAACAAATTAGATGCTGACTTATCGGCTTTCGGGCTTGGAATTGAACTTCCCACGAGGCAAATCTCCGCTGTCGAAATTTCAGTTCCAATCAGGATCCAAGTCTGTTTGAACATCTTCCGCCCCGGGTGACCATATCAATATCCGGCTGTTCGGATTGCATTGGGTCGGACATCCATTTGAAACCGGCTCCGAGCCGTCCAAAAGAGGAACATGGAATTTTGTGCCGCCCCCTCGATACTGAATTGTGCCTCAGACGTCACAGCTAAACAGCTGACAAAGCCTAAAACCCAGAAGCTTTAGTTACATCCAATCATGAGCTCGCCCACAAAACTTGTAAATGTGGAATAAAAACGTTGACACGTTTGATGCTTCTAGCTCTCCAGGGCAATCTCCGCATTGCACATATCAATTTCTGGTTCCTTTGGATTGCATTGAAAACCCGATTCAACACTCTAACACTCTTGCTTGACTATTTGTAAACCCAAAAACCGAACATAACAAAGCCTGCATCCGAAAATATTCGATCTTGTTCTATCATCGCTTAATATGAAACATTGGACACCTCAAAACTCACGTCTTGTCTTCAAATTGTTTGGGGGCAATTAGCACAACAACATATTCGAAACATCGAAATGGAAACAGCCTGCAGATCACAAAGCTCGTTAGCAAGTCGGACAATCTTTTTCTCAGGCTAGCAGGATCCCAGGGTAGCCCAAGAAAGGTCGCCAGGTCGCCCGCTTTTAGCAGGCCTTCTCCCAAGGTGGCCACTTTGGGCTACCAGGGTTTTAACTTTCGGGATTGCTGAACTTCTTTGCGGAACTACGCCCAGCCAACCCGTTCTGCGTCTGTAGCTCGCCGTAGAAGCCATCCGAATGGTCTAGCAGCTAGCAGCTTCTCAACAATTCGCTGCACCGCGCCAACAGCAGCGTGCTCGGCACCCTCAGCTTATTGAGAACGCGGCGCTGCAGGCAAGGAAAGCCTTTTCAGAGCCCTTTTCACGCTTGTGCAATGGCTCACATTGTGCTCATACAAAATCTATACATGCTGGCATGTACTATGGAATACATCGCATGAAAACCTCATGGACATTGGACATACGGGGTCATATTTTAGCACCCCGCCTAGAGCTCCACAGAAGGTGTATGCATGTGTAACTTTCTACTTTATCTTCCGCGTGCTGCCATGTATAAGCAACCGCTTGAAACACACTCTGGCAGCTCCTCCCTTAACCGCAGATGTTCGTACACGCGGATCTAGGTGCCCTTGTGGCAAATTATGACATGTCGTACCGCTGTCAGAGCTTCCCACAGCAACAACATTCCTCGAGGCACATGTTCTGAAGCATTGTGCCCCACTTCTCTCGCGCAACCACAAACTGTATGTACACATCGCGATCGCTAACAACCCATGTATTTACACATCAGCGCCAGGCTGCCCTGAGATGCGCTCAGCCACTTCAAATCAACCTTCATCAGGTCCATTCATGGCATAGTCTTTGCAATGAAGAAGTTGTTGCCGTTCCATTTCAGTGACACACATAAAGCGCGCCAACCCTCACCCTCATCATCATCACCATCGTCATCGTAACTCCTAGAACTCTTTGGTTTGCAGGACGAACATGCTCGATATTCTCGCTCAAGAGCTTCCCAGCGATCTACCTTCTCAGCTTGGCTTGCACCATAGAGCAACCTCAGCTGCGAAAGCATCGGCCATGTCTGCGCCACCCAAGCATGCCAAGCAGGCTCTCGTCGCTTCATAGCGCCAGTATACCAATCATTCGCATTTTGGCATTGGCCCAGGCTTGTTTGTCCCTGGTCTCACTCACTCACTCACACGACACCACAGCCGAAGGGCTGCAACGCGAGGTCCAGGTCCGGTGAGTCAGGGACTGCCAGACTGCACAGAGAAGCCGGGCCGCGGGCCACAGCGCTTCTGCAATCCACCGTGCCGGTAGCACATTATCTACGCACAAGGGAACTACAAGATGGCCTCCTTCAATTGTCGCCGTCCAGCCCTTTTCCTCATACGCCAGAGGACAGTTAGCTATGCCAACGGTTGGGTAGGCTTTGGGGATACGCTTCGACTGGCGGAGCTTCTGCCATCTGGTCTTCGTGAGTTTCAGAAAGCAGTGGCCCAGGATCTCTTGAGCGCAGGAGGTTTTTGTCTACAGCAACATGGCAGGGTTGATGTCCAATTCTCTTCGATTTCCTGTGATCTACATGTTGTTGGTGGCCATCCTCGCCTGGTGCGTGGTTTTCATCAGCTCCACTTTCACTCAACATCAGCTCAGACGCGTAAAGACTTCACAACTTTCCTTCGATTAAGAATATCTTCGCGCCGATGTTCTGTTTTGGGCAAGGTGGGTTATGCTTACCTCTGCGACTGCGGGTCGCTGCGGCTGCTGTGGCCTATTGCGCATTGGGACAACTGGAGCGTGTGGCAGAGCAGAGGCTGTAACGGCCATCCTTGTCTGTCCATGCGATGAAACTTCAGCTCGCTGACACTATTCCTAATTGAAACAAGCAGGCAAACAAGCGTAGTGTACACGTAACCGACACGGAACCCGTTTACATTTACCACACAATCAAGCATGCACTCGCTGAAGCATAACACATGTACACATTAACCAGCAAGCACGCATAGCAAGCAGTCAAACATAACCACCGGTTGTCACGTCTATGACACGAACTCTGCTTGATTAAATCATCGGAATTTGAAATACATGCCTCTCTTCGAGCGGCGACAGGGTCGTAATCGACCCGTCTATGCGCATTATAAAATCATATCGCGATTTTCCACCATCTGCCAGCGTTTGGGCATGTCTGAGAAGCTGTCCATACCGCAATGTTGGCTACTAGTCATTGGGTTTCGCGTCCAGCCCGCGCCTGCTCACAGAAACAAACGTAGCCTTCCTTCAGCGGCTTGGATTCTGTGTGTACGCTGGACGTTAGCCCAGAAAAAGCTGTGTGAGGGTGTCCTTGCCGCCCAACGCTTTGGTCGTTGATGTTATGCACAATGCCATTCTCTTGCACGCTAAACGGCTTCATCTTCTTCGTGCCCTACACTTGTCAATAATCTGGCAGGCATGTGCTGTCGAGATGCTCTACGCCAGTGCGCACGGACCTTGAGTGATGCTTCCGCTGGCGCTCTTTCAACTGAGTTCTGTGTGTTCTCTAGAGTTTCAGGTCACTTTCATGCGGAGGCCAAGTCCAATATGAACAAATTTCCAGCGCGGAGCAAGGTTCTCAACGATTTGAAGCCGTACTGCTGATGGTCTTTCACTGCAACCCAATTCCAAAAAAAAAGTCTCTAATATAGACCCATCTTCTGACAATTTCTGATCATAATTGCTGATGGTCCCTTCTAAGACTCCACTAGAAACCCTAAAACCTAAACCTTACAAGTCCTCAGGAAGATGCAATTGCTGAGACTCTCACAACAAT
>CAJNIZ010037569.1:4436-15311 GCA_905231905.1 Symbiodinium pilosum
TGTTGCCAAACGCTACCGTGAAAGGAAAGCCCTTCTGTACCATCTTCCTGCGCGGACTCCCAGCCAGGCTGCTGCGCTGCTGCAGTTTGGGTACGACTCAAGGCCTTTGGGGTGTTTAGGATTCAGGGATTTAGGGTTTAGGATTTAGGGATTGGGATTTGGGGTTTAGAATTTTAGGATTTTAGGATTTAGGGTTTAGGGTTGAGGGTTGAGGGTTTAGGGTTGAGGATTTAGGGCTTGGGATTTGGAATCTAGGGTTTAGGGTTGAGGATTTAGGCTCTAGGGGCTAGGGCTTAGGATTTCGAATCAAACTTAACCCAAGGGATCCAAGTATACAAATAATGCCTACATTGGGCCTTAAAGTCTCTCACTGTTACCTACATTGGGCTATTTGGATCCCTAAACCCTAAAACCCTAAACCCTAAACCTAGGGTAAGCTGTGAAAATTATGATGCCCTCATCTGACACTACCTCGATTGGCGGTTTATGTGGAGAGCAGTGCCGGGGACCTGAAAGGGTTGGTTCAGGGTTTAGGGTTTTTAGGGTTTAGGGTTTGGGGTGTAGGGTTTGGGGTTTGTAGGGGGATACATAGGTTTATAGAAGGGTTAGGGTTTAGGGCTTAATTAGGGAGGAAGGTTTTAAAGCATCAGAGCAATTTGCGAATGGTAATGGTCTGTTGTTGGGGTCTCTCCTGATTGAGGCTGCACAGTCATTGGTCTTGGTTCAGATGTAGAAGTTCCGTAACCTCTGATCTCTAAGCCCGAGACCCTAGTCCCCAGACCCTAAACCCCCATGCATCAGTCTCTTATCTCGACCATTCTGAGCTACCGCCGAAGACAAATGGAGGTCGCCACAAAAGTCGGGGGTCCCCTTCAAGGGGGTTGTAGGGGATATATGGGGGCGCATAGGGTTTATATAGCGTTAAGGGTTTTCAAGAAGAAGGGGTAGTATCTCCCAGGTCCCTACAATACAGATTGCAATATTTTTGGGTCTATGCGGTCTATATTGGGGTCCACCCCCATTTAGGGAAACAACCAAGCACCTAGAACTTTCACATACCCACAACTGAAAGAGACGGGTACAGGGGCTGTTATTGGGATTTGGGAGCAATCATTAGATAGGTAGATTGGGACTGCGCCCAGAGCTGCCGAAGCAAAACTCACCAACCGCAACTCCTCAGCCCTAAACCTGGAGCCATAAACCCTAAACCTTAAACCTTGACCCAGCTTCACAAGCCCCGCACTCCAAGCGGCGAGCAAAGAATTCCAAACTTCCCATTTGAATAGCGAATTTTGTCTTCCAAAAACTACAACGTCCTTTGCAAAAACCCACTTGATAAGGCGTACTAGGGGAAAAAGCATGCCTATCTAATTTTGTATAATCCCCATGATGTTAGGCTTCTCCCCGGAGTTCCGGGCGGGCCAATCTCGAAAGAAAGGTCCCGGAAAATTGAGGGTCGTATTAAACCCTAAGGGTCCAAGGACCCAAATAATGGGGGTTTAGGGCCCAAATACTATAATATAAATGGTATTTGGGCCCTAAAGCCCTACTATTTGGGCCCTATATACTCCTATATAGTCCCTTAATATTCCTAGATATCCCCCTAGAACCCCCCTTAAAGGGACCCTCTTATTTGGGTTCTTGGACCCTTAGGGAAAACCTCTGGGTCCCGAGCTCTTTTCGGAGGAGCAGTAACCCTAGGGTTCAGGGTTTAGGGCCCTCCTAGTACCCTTAATTGGGGATATATTGTCCCTAATAATGGGTACTTGGGCCCTAATAGAGGGTAAGAGGAGGGTCTAGGAGAGTAGGAGCTCTTGCAAATTGATTCCAATTGCGATCCGTAGTGTTTATTGGTCTTCTAGGCCGAGGATTTTCATCATTACCACAGGGCAACTCAAGCAAAACGTAGTCGCAATCAACATGAAAATCAAAACTCCTAGATGTTTTTTCCCTCTGACCTGGGGAACTTTGTTATCACCACCCCCTTTTTTTTATCACCACCCCTTGTATAAAAACGATGCTGACCTTATACTAAATTCCATTATTCCCGATACTAGCCACCAGGCCCCCTTTTTTGAAACGCGCAAATTCTGCCATCTACCAAGCTCAGTGCCTCCAGGGACTACGACAACTGCATGGTGCCCGAGACAGCGCGCCAACGTGCAACGTGTCCCGACTGCCAAGAACGATGATGTGAGCTATAGTCTAAACTCCTTAAAGGGGGTTATATAGTGGATTATATAGGGGACTACTATAGGGCTTATTAAGGGGGATACTAGGAGTTTAGACTATAGTTCATGTAGGGGGAACTTATTCCAGGTGTTGAGGTCTGTTTCGGGTGTGCTACCTGCCCAGGGAGCTGAATACCCCTCAAGTACGAAATCCTCTTCCTGAATCATATTAGGGATCCTAGTACCATCTGGTGTATATTCCTTAATTAGGCCATGTTGGGCTTCTGAGTGGTTTAAGTGGCACCATCTTGCTTCCCTGCTTTCTGGATTCTGGGGTTGGTTCTCCTGCATCTTGGAAAGATCGAAATATCGACTTCAACTGTTGCACCTTTTAACATGATATTAGCTATAGTCTAAACTCCTTAAAGGGAGTTATATAGGGGACTCTATAGTGAGTATTATACGGCTTTTTAAGGGGAGGACTGGGAGTTTAGACTGTGGCTCATATGGTATGTTCCGAATGCCACGCACTGTAACTCATTGTGCTGAGAGTACAGCATGTTGGATAGTGTTGTCCAAGTTCTCCATGGCCGAATCCTCTAATTTTGTTCTACCCCAAGCCTTCAACCCTAAACCCTAATCCGTAAACCCGAAACCTTGAACCCTAAACCTACACGCTGATTCCTAAACCCTAATCCCTAAACCCTGAATCTTGAACCCTAAACCCTGGGATGCATCAGTGGCAGTGGCTTGAGACTGGACAAAACGGATTCTAATGGGGGCCCTAGACGGGGGAACCCGCTGGTTTAGGCTTTAGGGGTTTAGGGTTTAGGGTTTAGGGATTTAGGGTTTAGGGTTTAGGGTTTAGGGATATGATAGGAACATGCCTATCAGAAACCTTCTGAAAACTTCTTCTTGCTATAGATTCCCCTAAACCCCGAACCTTAAACTCAATGCCAAGACCTCTTTACCCTAAACCCTGAAAACCCTAAGCCCTAAACCCCACAAACCCTGAACACCCTAAACGCTAAAACCCCTAAACCCTAAACTCAAAAACCACCAAACCCTAAACCCCAAAAAATCACTAACACCTAAAACCCTAACCGCTAGACCTAATCCCCAAGCCCTGATCCTAAGAATCCTAAACCCAAAAACCCACAAACCCGAAACCCCTAGACCCTCATCCGTAAGCCTTGATCCCTAAAGCCTAAACCCTAAATCCTGATCCCTAATCCTTAAACTAGACTGAACCAGGCTCCAAGCCTTCTGCGCAACCGAAGCGGTGGCAGCTTGAGGTGCCAGTGGCATCAACCTTCAGGTCTACACCTGGTTTAGGATAGGGTTTAGGGTTTAGGGTTTGGGGTTTGGGGTTTGGGGTTTGGGGTTTAGGGTTTAGGGTTTAGGGTTGAGGGATTGGGGCTTAGGGTTTAGGGATTGGGGTTTGGGGTTCATGGCTTCAGGGTTTTCATGGTTTAGGTTTTTAGGGTTCAGGGTTTTAGGATTGGGGGGGTTCAGCTGGATAAATCTTAGGGATCATTTATACTTTCAAGGGGTGTGGGGTTTTTCATGACTTATATTTATGTAAAAAGGATCTTTTTGCTTCCTAGTGCTTCTTAGTGCAATGTCGGCTAAGCTAGGGTTCTAGCGTCTTAGGGTTTATGGCTTCAGGGTTTTCAGGGTTTCAGGGTTTAGGCTTTTAGGGTTTTGGGGTGCAAGGGTTTAGTGTTTTGAGGGTTTTAGGGTGTTCAGGGTTTGAGGGGTTTAGGATGTTCAGGGTTTTGAGGGTTTTAGGGTGTTCAGGGTTTTTAGGGTTTTAGGGTTTTTAGGATTAAGGGTTTTAGGATTTAATTGTTTAAGGTCTATAGGGTCTGTAGGGTGTATATCGGGGTTTAGGGTTTAAGGGTTTTTGGGTTCAGCGGTTCAGGGTTTAGAGCCTCAACGTGTAGTACAGACGATGGAACATGCTGCGTCAGTGTGGCATGACCAGAGCGGCCCAGATATACCGTAACCTCGTTTCACCTTTGCCCGTATGCGTGTGGACCACTGCTGGAGTGTTCAGACGTACCTTTGCCAACGTATGTGGCATGTCCTGCTGAGGATAGCCTCACAGGAGCTGCCCGCAAATGAACCCTGAAAGTCCAAGTACAAAATGAAGCATTTGCTTCCCCATAACCTATCTTGCAGTTGCCGCAGACCAAAGCCCCAAGTACCCGATCATTGGGTGTATGGACCTTTAGGGTACGCTTTAATCCCTTCAACCCCGAAACCCTTAAAACCCTTCAACCCTCACCCCTTCAAACCCTAAACGCTTAAACCCTAAAAACCTTAAAACCCTCAGAATAAACACCAGATTGCGAAATCTCAAACTATGGCGCTTATTGTTTGAGATTTTGAGATTTAGGGGTTGAGGGGTTTACGGGTGCAGGGTTTAAGGGTTTGGGGGTTGAAGGGCTCATGGTTTTCAGGGTTTTGGGGTTAAAGGGCTCATGGTTTATAGGGTATTGGGGTTCCAGCATTGAAGCTTAAGGGTTAAAGGGTGTAAGGGTCTAAGGTTTGCTGTGCTGTAAGGAGGGGTTTGGGGTTGGGGTTTCTTAGTAAGGGTGTAGGGTTTTCAGATTTCAGTTGGTGTTGGGAAGCCTAGTTTTGCAGGGTGCCTGGCTTTTTCGGGCCATCTCTGCAAGAGCATCCACTTCTCATTCAGTGTATGTAGGGCCCAGTAGTACAGAGCCTCTTTTGCTCAAAATCCCCTCGGGCTAGGTAAATTGAGCGGAAAGTTTCAGAGAGGATTAAGCCTTGACCCCGTGGTCTCGGGTTTAGGGTTGAGGGTTTCACGCAAATCTTACAACTCAAAACCCAAACCCTCAACCCCTATAACCCCTAAACCCCAAAACCCTCAACCCCCCAATTCGAACCCCTAAACCCTCAACGCCTAAACCCCTCAACCCCTAAACCCGCAACCCTAAACCCCTCTATAAACCCTAAATCCTGAAACCCTGCAGAGGTGGTTGGAAGATAAAACCCACGCAAAGGCTCCAATCCTCCTGCACGGCCTCCAACTTCCAAGCCTCAGATGCCTACCCCTCTAGGGGGCTTAGAGAATTTAGGGTTTAGGTTTTAGGGTTGAGGGTCTGGGGTTTAGAGTTTGGGGTTTACGGTTTTCTTGGATGGGGGTCTCCGGACTAGGGTCAAGGGTTTAGGGATTAGGGGTTTCGGGTTTAGGGTTTTGGGGTTAAGAGAGAATAAGTGGATTAGAACATGGAGAGAGAGAAATGGAAACCAATGTCCTGCGAGCTATAGTCTAGACTCCTTAAACCCTAAGCCCTAAACCTAAACTCCTTCAAGGGGGCATTTGCAGCAGGTGCTGGCGCTTCCCTGGCCCCCAGGGCTGTTTCACCTGACAACGTGCAGTATGGCAGCAAAGCTTGGGTGCGCGATGACTTGGGTTTACGGTTTAGGGTCTAGGGTTCAGGGTCTAGGGTTCAGGGTTTAGGGTTTAGGTTTAGGGTTTAGGAGATCGTTGTTTTTTTTGTTTAATCAGTTGTGGTATGCATTGATCAGGTTTGACATTGGAACTTCTTCACCTCTTGTTCCCACTGTGCATGTATATACCTGGCCCCAAATCATAAAACCTAATTAAACCTTGAACCCTAAATGAAGAACACTCGCGCAGACGATGATTCTGCATACTCTTGGGTCCAGGGTTCGGCTTTGGCTAGGCCCTTCAACTACCCTTGAGCATCTGTTGTTACGGGCCCTGCATCCCCAATCAAGCCTACCAGGAGGGACAAGAAAGACCGGAACCCCAAAGCCTAAGCATGAAACAAGTTTTTTAGTACATACATGTTTGATCCAGGTAGTTCTCTTCAGCTATGCGTTGCATACTGCCCCCCATTCATAAACCGCTGGATAATCTTCATACTGCAGCTCACTGGGGCCCTTAATATGACCCTGATTATCGACTTCTGAAGGGTGCGGGGCAGGAGCCAAGTTATGTTTCATGCACGCTACCTAATGGCTAGGCTTTACCACTTCTTTGCTATCGATGGGTGTGGTATAGGGGCTTGGCTTGGGCGCTACCCAGAATGCCTAGTTACCCATAATAATGGGCTACGTTAACCCAAAGAAGTAGGAAATTAGGGGAAAGTAGGTTGTAATTATGGGTAACTGGCTTTCCAGGTGGGGTTTGGGGGTCTAGGGTTTATAGTTTAGGTTTTCGGGTCTAGGGTATAGGGTTTGAGCTTGTGGGACCAGAGGGAAACTTGCGAGGTTCTTCTTTGCACGTTACATCCAAGAGCTTTTCCCCGAACAATCAAACCCAGAGGGTCCATGCACCCAATAATTAGGTACTTGGGATTTGGGTAAGAGTAATTATAGTACAGGTTTCAGGTAAGTATATGAGTATTAGGTACTTGGACCCTTAAATAGATGTGTCAGCTTTCTGCTGTTACAGCTTCAGGCAGTGACAAGCACACCCAACAACCCGCAAGCTTAATGATGCGGCTGCTACGAAGCCATCTTGCATGACTCCAAGCACCCTAAACTTTGCGGAGTTCTGGGAGTTTGGTTTCATATGGCCATTCAAGATGTTTGTTGAACCCTTGGAGTAGATCCCAGCACTGCCACTTAGAATGTGCAAGCTTCTCGCGAATTCGGCAGACCCGGACCTGAACTGTAGGGGTGTGGTATATGCGGTTTAGCGATTAGGATTGAGGGTGTACGCTTTAGGCAAACAGAGGGGTCCCTTCCGACGGGGCTATACAAAAAACACCTAGGATGTATGCGGGCATTTGGGACTTAGTGTTTCCAAAACATTGCGGGTCCTGTATCGTTGAGGCATTTGTTTATGGAAGCCGCCACACGAGGCGCATAGTTGGCATAGTTGCGGCATACTAGCAACTTTTGACATCAGGAAATACTCATACATGTCGGCCATAACCGTCATAACCTCAAGGGAGAAGAAAACGACAGAATAATACATAGCCCTGGGATAATCCAGTAATTAGACGGAGAGGACCACACGTCTGAACCCTAAACCTCCCTCGCCATGGCAGGTATACTGCAGCCCCTTTTCTTGAACCTATCATAAATAGGACCATTTGGTCTAGGGTTTATGCTAGTTTAGGGTTCAGGTTTAGGGCTTTTGGTTGACAACCTGCATGCCCCAAGCCCTACTTGTTGCAGGAGGAAACCTTCAAGTCGACTTGCTGGTTCTTAAGCGAGAGTGTTGGCGTGGACCCCTATAATCATCCCTGTAGAATCCCATTTATACCCCCTATACTGGTACTTATATTCACTCCCGCACTCCCCCCTAAAACACTAAACCTTGAATCCTAAACCCTAAGCCTTAAGCCCTAAACCCTAAACTCTAAACCTTAACCGCGTAGTTCTGGCACTTGCCTGCCCGCGCAGGTGAACAGCCTTCTGCAGGTTAATCTTACCAAGGCCCGTCCGGTGTTTGGGATTAGGGTTTAGGGTTGAGATTTGAGTTTTTGGGCACAGGTGTTATCAGCTATGTTTTGCTGGGTGGAGAGTTAGGCGCTCCATTGCAGAATTCCATGCTGTTATTTCATATTCGACCTACTTCTATTTCCTATACTATCTATGACTTTTACCACATTATATACTATTACTGTACCTCCATGGTATTATTGTTGTTATTCTACTATTCGCGCCACGGGTTTCCATTTTTAGGGGATGTCCGTCCAAAACCCCGGGCTTGTCGCCTGTGCTGAGCCCTCGTTTGCCGAGCATCCAGCAAACCTTACTATGGTTTAGGGTTTAGGGTTATGGTGTTGACTCATGCTTGGGATAACGGAAAATAAGATGGAAACTTTGTTTTTTTTTAGATTGGGGTTTTATAGGGATAGTGGAAAAGGAAATGGAAACTACCATGTTATAGCATTTTTCCCTGACTGGGGGGCCGTTATACAGAACCCGAAAGCCAATAATCCTTATTATAGATAGTCGCAAAAAGGAACCCTAAACCCACAACCCTAAACCCTACTATGGACAGTCGCAAGAAGGAGGGCCCGTAATTTTGGGAATCCTCAATCTCGAGCTAGACTGCAAACAGGAAGCTGTTATCTGCCTCCGTAGCTCAAGATGCAACATGCAACAAAGACAGCCGGTTTAAGGTTTAGGATTTAGGGTTTAGGGTTTAGGGACGTACACTTAGAACCTGGAGAACAGAGCTACAAGACCATCCTTACTCCTGGGGAGCCTAGTACCGCTAAACCAAGAGATATGCCTTCACATTACATTTGGGATGCTTTTAGCCTATAAGGTCTATTCCCTTGATGAAGCTCAAACCCTAAGCCTTAGATCCTGTGCCTTTAACCCTAAACCCCAAACCCCCAGCCCTAGACCCTGAACCCTACACTCTAAACCCCAAACTCGAAACCCTTTTAAACCCTAATTAATCCATATACTATTCTACCCTAAACCCCATACTCTAGACCCCAAATCTTAAACCGTAATTAGTCGATATATTATTATACCCCAAACCCCAAACTTTAGACCCTAAATCTTAAACCCTAATTAATCCATATACTACTATACCCTAAACCACAAGCTCTAAACCCTAAATCTTAAACCTAATTTCTCCTTATACTAGTATACCCTAAACCCCACATGGGGCCATTTGGGTTCCACGGAAGCGTGGAGACGCAGAGTAGCAGATCTTTCAGGTGGAGCAATGTGCGAGTGGCGCCGGCGGCTAAGACTGCTCTACACTGTGGATTTCGGGCTTGGGGCATGCATAGGATTTGGGGTTTAGGGGTTTAGGGCGGCATAGGGTTTTGGGTTTAAGGGTTTTGGAGTTGGGGTTTGGGGTTTAGTTTAGGGTTTGGGGGTTTAGTGTTTAGGCCTGTGGGGTTTTGGGTTTAGGGATTACGGCTGTGCCAGCTAAACCCCCAGATACAGACCTTGGCTTCCATTAGACTTCCCTTCTAATTAGGGTCCTGCGAGGGGTTATCCCAGATCCCAGTTACTTAACCCAGAACGTTACACTCCCCCAAATTAACATGGAAACCCATATAGCCCTCTTTTAGATGGACTGTTGTCTTTATAGGCCCTTTTTGGGGTTTCCATGTTCGTTTCCGGGAGTGTAAATGCCCTTTTTCAGTGACAGCAAGTAAAGGCAGGCCACAGCCAACCCTAACAGGTTTAAGGTTTGAGGGTTTAGGGCTTTTTAGGGTTTAGGGTTTAGGGTTTCGGGGTTAGGGTTTAGGGTTTAGGGTTTAGGATGCCCATGCCGTAGCTATCGGTCGCGTGGTAAGAATGGAAAATTAAATGGCCGCAGATAGACTTCACAGTGATAGTTGTAAACTGTCCTATACACTTCAGGCCCCACCAGTCCCTATGTCACACGGTTTTCGAGCTCCGTTTCCATCATCCTTTCAAAAATCCATTGGCTCCAATATTTGGGCCCCAGCATCACCCAAACACTTAACTCTGAACCCTGAAGTGAGTTGAAGTTCCTTCATACAGATAACTGTCAGTATATATATATATATTTAGAGGGTGATTTAGGCTTGTGTGAGAACATACAGGGATATATGAGACCCTAAACCCTAAACCCTAAACCAAAAATCAGGGGCTCCTTTTGGAAGTCGCATAAATGAGGATTAGATATATTAGGGATCTACGCTCCGCCACTCCCCTTCCCTCCCCCCCCGGGTTTAGGGTTTAGGGGTTTAGGGTTTAGGGTGGTAAGTACCACGTGTCCACTGCTTCTTATTGTTATTCTCAAAGCTATCACGCATATATGTATGTGACTATGATTTTTTTAAAATTACTGTGCGTGTAAACTCTGATATTTCTCATATCAGTCTCCTTACTAGGTAGTAATGACAATATGTTGAGTCAGTAATAGTAATGCACTATTACTGATTAAGCATATGAATACTACCTTTCGTAGAACTATCAGTTGGCTAATCCATGATTTGGTTGAGACCTTGATCCAGGCCATCTACTGCCCTAAACCCTAAGCCCTTAAACCGAATCCCTAAGCCCTTTACCCCAAACCCTAGACCCTTAACCCGAAACCCTAAACCCTGAACCCTAATCCCTTGTTCCAGGCCATCTGCTGCCCTAAACCCTAATCCCTTAAACCTTGCTTTAAGCCTAATCCCTAAGCCCTTCAAACCCTAAACCCCAAACTGAAAACCATCCCTAAACCCCAATCCCTTGTTCCAGGCCATCTACTGCCATAAACCCTAATCCCTTAAACCTTGCTTTAAACCTAATCCCTAAGCCCTTAAAACCCTAAACCCCAAATCGAAAACCATCCCTAAACCCTAATCCCTAAACATCCTGAAAATCTAAAACCCTAAACCCATTATAGTAGTTTCCATTTTCTTTTCCATTATCCCTATATAACCCTGAACCCTAAAGCCTGAACCCTAAATGGTAGTTTCCATTGTATTTTCCATTATCCCAATATAGCCCAATATATACCCTATAATCCCTACGCACTAAACCCTAAACTCCTAAAACCCTAAACCCTAAACCCTAAACCCCAATCCCTTGTTCCAGGCCATCTACTGCCAGATCATCGACTCCTGCCAGCCTGGGAGTGTGGCCATGCGCAAGGTGGCTGCGAACTGCACCTGGGGATAAGGGTTTAGGGTTTAGGATCTTAGGGGTTTAGGGTTTAGGGTTTAGGGTTTAGGGTTAGGGATATATAGGGTTTAGGGTGTTAGGG
>CAJNIZ010037569.1:15411-39786 GCA_905231905.1 Symbiodinium pilosum
TTCTTTTCCATTATCCCAATATGCACCTTATATTCCCTCAACTCAAGGGGGACCATAAGTTTGCTTTTGCTTAATCAGGAATTCAGACTGACAGGCCTCAGGTTTAGTGAAGTCGTAAAGCCAAGACCCCTAGAGGATCCAGAAAGCAGAACCTCCCTATAATCCCCTAGGTTCCCCAATGTAGAGAATGGGATCATGTTTTGAGAGCTTCCAATTTGTGGATCCGCTAGGGGGCATGGGTACTCATCATAATAGGCCCTTTTGCAAACAAACAAAGAAAAGAGCAGGGATTGCAGTATATTGTTGTTGATAATAGGGACAGTATACCCATTGGTTTGAGATTAAGTGTGATTTACGTGGATATTTGAGAGTCTCAGGGCGAGTCCAAATCTGAATTTTGTGCCCTGGAGTCTAAACCCTAAACCCTAAGCCTACTTTGGCTTCATCTACTCCATAGGGCTTAGGAATGTTTAGGTCTTAGAGTCTCGATCCGTTCTGTTTTTTTTGGCTATGGCCCGCTTGCGCATGTTGATTTTGGATGCTTGCTGCAGCGGTTAATGTGTGCTTGTGAATGTCTACGGCTCCAGCTGCCTGAGGAATGGGTTGCGGGTCCTATCTGGGAGTTTACCAAAATCAGGGATTCGGGACCTCAAGGCTAGCTAGAAGGTACTACCTAACCACTCTAGACCCTTATAGTCGCGTACTTAATTCCAGGGTCCCTCAAAGTGGAGCCTCAGTGAGGCTCCGATCTTCGGTGACAAGGAAGATGGAGCAGTGGCCTTCAGGGAGACTGTTGGGGCCTCAGGGCCCGGTGCGATGTGTTGCAGCTTGGGGTTTAGGATTGTACACTTTAGGATTTTTAGGCAGGGTACAAGGGTCTGGGTTTTAGGGTTTAGGGGTTTGTTCGTAGGCCTCAGTTCCAAACACAAGTTGTCCCAGGGTCAGCAGTACTTTCATCTAGAGACCAGGCCTTACTGTCCGAGGTTCGTGCATTGTGCAGTACGAAGTACGAGGTACTTGAGATTTGAGCATTTTGAAATATGAGTTGCTTGAGGTAAGACAACACGGTAAACCTGGGAAAGCCCTAAACCCTAAACCCTGAACCTTACTGGGTTTAGGGTTTAGGTTTGAGGGTTTACCCTAGGCCTTAAGCCCTAAACCCTAATGACTGTATATGTGCTGGGTTTGCCCCGATCTGCTTAAAATCCAGGAGCAGAGACATTGAGATGTGGACTGAGAATAGGATGTGTTGGCTGCTTAACAGCTCATCGCTTTGGTGTGTGTTTAACGTAGGGTCCTCACGGAGTCTCCATGTCGACACGGAACAAGACTTGCTGGGAAATCTTGAGCCATGACATACGATAGTATACGATAATTTACAAGAATACCATAATATGCCATAATGCACCATAATATATTGCTCTTACAATTTTCAATAATGTACCATAAAATACCATTATGTACTTTTCTAGGCCCGATGCTCAGGATATCCGGATCAGCGTCAAGAAGCTGAACCACTACGCCAAAATCATCAAGAGCAAGCAGGTTCAGGCGCTGCAGTCTTCTTGTCTCAGCCCTAGAACCCTAGGTTTGGGGTTTAGGGGCTTAGGGTTCAGGGTATAGGGCCCAAAAGCTTTTTGTAGTAGGGTCTTTGGACCCAAAAGCCCAAGGTATGAGTTCTCAAGTCTCAAAATAGACCAACCCTAAACCCTAAACCCTAAACCCTAAACATCGTCTCTGGGCCCAAAAGCCAAAAGCCTCAACATAGGAGTCCTCAGACCTTACCTGGACCCTGGATGTCCTTCCTTTTTTGGGTTATGCCCTATAAATTTGTAGTATACCCCAAAAAAGGTAGGACATCCAGGGTCCAGGTAGGGATTGGGTTAAGGTGCAGGGTCAATCCCAAATAGACTTTAGGCTTTGGGCGTTCTCGACAGCAAGCCGAGGGTGTTGCAAGGAGTTATGCTTCCATTCCTTTAGTGAAAGATGTGGATGTCGCGCGCTCGACAAGCCTCCGCCTTTTGTGGGTTTTGGGTTTAGGGCTGAGGGTTTAGGGTCAAGGTTTAGGATTCGGTTTAGGGCTTAGAGTTTTGGCTTTAGTGTGGCTGTTCTCCAGCATCCCACACTACATTAGACACCCTGAACATGCAGAGCACTCGTTTGGCAAAGACATGTGAGCCATTGTCTAAACTCCTTAAAAGGCGGGGGGATAAGGGATTATATAGGGGACTACAATAGGGGTCATCAAGGGGGAGACTATACGTAAGGGGGGTTATAGAAGGGATTATATAGGGGAGTATCATAGGGGTTACTAAGGAGGATACTGGGAGTTTACACCATAGCGCATGTGGCATATCTTGGAATGCGCAATAGCACGGTACTCAAAGATTTATGGCACCTAGTCTATACTGTTGAGTGGGCATGTAACCTTACGTAGAATGACGTACTATGCCCCTAACTGGACCTCTGTAGGCTACCCCAATTGTCAGTCGGGTGAAGAGCGCAGTTGAAGTAGCTACTAAGTCCGGTGAACCTTTAACGCTAAACCCATATATCCCCGTATCCCCTTTCAAGGTACCCAGCGAGGTGTAGTTACGAAGTCCCACGAACATTCTAAAGGTCCATACTTATTCTGTTGTTCGCGGCCGATGTCTTACCTCTGGTTTGCAGAGAGTGAAGGAATGGAAAAGAAAGTGAAAACAAGGTTTAGGGTACAATTTGGTGTTTATTTAGGCTTCAGGACTTAGGGCTTAGGTTTGGTGGGGAATGGAAACAAAAAGGGTTACATTAGGACGTATATAGGGAAATGCAGGGGAATGGAAAGAACATATTGCAACTGCCATTTTGGGGGGGGGATTGGGCGTGGATCCTTTCCTTCATCCCTTGTCAACCTGACGTAAGTCACGCTCGCACGCTTATGGTTTAGGGTCTAGGGTATAGGGTGTAGGGTTCGGGGTTTAGAGTGTAGGGCTTGGGCTTAGGGTTTAGGGTTTAGCTTTTAGGGTTTAGGGTCTAGCGGTTGGGGGCCCCTACGCTCCTTACACGGTAGTCGTACAGCAACTTTCTAGCAATCGGGCCTAAAAAATGAGAATCGCGGGGAATCAAATGGACATGGAAGATGGAAAATGAAACGGGAATTGATCCTACTGGGGAGTGGAAGGGTTCTAGTAAACCCTGAGCCCAAAACCCTAAACCAGGTTCTGTGCGGCCCATATTCCCAGTATGGAACAGTTTTGAGTCTGGGTTTGTATCCTAAACCCTGAAACCCCAAGCCCGAAACCAGATTCTAGATCTGCACTGATACAATGTGCAGGATGCCTACGACTGGGTGGACTCACTGGCGCGGATGAAGTCCGACACTTCCCCAGCAGTTATACTGCCCATGCCGAGTTTGAGGGTTTAGGGTTTAGAGTTTAGGGATCCAGGGTTTAGGGTTGGGATCACGCGTAGACACAAGGGAGGATGAAGCTACCAGGAAACCCCCAACCTTGCACGAGGTAAGAGTCATATTGTTGTAATATAGGGTAATATCGGGCAATATTGGGATGATACAGGGTTATATAGGGATAATGGAGAAGAAAATGGAAACTACTACAGGTTAAGGGTTTGGGGTTTAGGGTATTGGGGTTATATAGGGATAATGGAAAAGAAAATGGAAACTACTATTTAGGCTTTCTGTGTAGCATGCTCCAAGCAGCCGTCTCTGCAGAGGAACCAATTCTCCAGCTGCTGCAGAAGGACACGTGGTTCAGGGCTTATGGTTTAGGATTTAGGGCGTAGGGCTTAGGGTTTAGGGCCTAACGCTTCGGGTTTAGGGCTTACGTACGGTTTTGGGAGTCCTGAAATCTGAAATGTTTGACGCGGAAATTTGTTGTACAAAGACCTGACTTGGAGGGGGCGGGGGGATTGGTAAGTATACTTGTAGCACCTTTGAACTCTAAGGTTTAGGGTTTAGGTTGGGTACTCCCCCCAGTAACAGTCTATATTAGGAGTCCTATTAAGGGCTATCTACAACCGTATTAGAATTTTTAACCAACTGTTACTGAGGGGGAGCATTACCCAAGGTTTAGGGTTTCCAATCACCCCAGTTACTTGCCTACTTACCCTAAACTCTACGTGATATGACTACTAGTTTCTCTTCATCCCTCTCTCCATCTATGTAGTAGCATACTTTCCCTGAGCCCAAACATGGGTAGGTTGAGAATGAAATATGCTCTTTGATGTTCATGTCCCATACTTCCGATATGGGCTACTGTCCATATTAGCCTTAGTGAGGGACTGGACGTAGGGTTTAGGGTTCAGGGTTTAGGGTTGTAGTTTAGTATAGGCCCTTATATAGTCCTGAAGAAGGAACCTATGTCCGTTGAAAAATGTAGGACATGTTGACTGTAGCTCATCTAACCCTTACGATGCGCTAAACATGATTTCTAATACGGCCCCCCACGCGTGAAGCTGCAGGTGTTCAGGGGTATAGGAGTGTAGGGTTTAGGGTCTAGGGCTTAGGGTCAGGAGCTATGGGCCTATAGTACGGGTTACTTGGGGTAGTAGGTAGACCTGCTAAGTCGAAAGATCATCCAAGTCGAGTAACCGCAATCCTTTCGGGGTGACAAAGGAATCTAAAGAATTGCCAAAAAATGTGGTTAGGGTTTGGGGTCTAGGGTTTTAGGTTTAGGATTGCTTGTAACATGACTGTATAGGATTATTTTCGTGGAAGTAAAGAGTTTACCAGCGTTGTAGTGGCAATGGACTATCAGAAGTAACACTAAACTCAAATGGAAGCTGGGTTATCTGGGCATTTGTACGACCAATTCGCAAGATTATCGTCCTGAACTGCTTGGATAACTCTGACATCGGATACCTCAAATCGGTTTCAAGGTAAAATTCGTCTGTTTATGCGCCTTCTGTAGTTACTTTCGGCTCCAAGGTTTGATGTTCCTAGCAACATTTGAGTAGTATTTTATTTGGGGATACTATGGTACCCAATATAGAGTAAGACTATATCCTCCTTTTGGGGTATAGTATTCTATATAAGAAATATGATCTTACTGGGTGTAATCACCAAAACAACGCTACTCATTTGAAGACCCAGGTTAGGTTGAGTTTGGAGTTTAGGCTTCAGGGTTTAGGTTTTAGGGTTTAGGGGTTTGTCTAGGGCTCGTTGGGCTGAAAGATGCGAAGTAGGGTCCTGCACATCATCATCCGCTTCATAGGTAGGTTGGAAACAAAATCTGTTGGTTCCCTGAGGGCTTCTCCGCATCGAAAGCATCACGCCAGGGCATCCATAAAAAACAGGAGCCCCAATATAGACCTCAATATGTCATAGTCCATGGTTTTGGGTGCTCCCCAACAAGGGCCCCTAAAGTCAGGACCCCCTCCCCCCAAACGTGCCAGGCTATGGATGATTGCAAAGAAAAGCCCGTGTCTCAAAGTTGATCGCTGCTAACGGCGCAAGGGTTTAGAGTTTAGGGCTTGGTGTGTAGGGTCTACGGCAAAGTAAGTGGAACATGACATGAAGAGGAAATTCACAACATGCAAATCTTGGGGCTTCGTAGGAATATGGAGCGTTAGGATATACGTGTGACTCCTACGGCTGTTGCTATGAAGTAAAGGGAAAAAGCACATGGAAACTGCGGTAGGCCTGCAAGATCGATACACCATGGTCTAAAGGGTTGAGGGAATGAAGGAGTGAAAAAAACGGCCATTGGGAATGATTATGGAGGGTTCAGGGTATAGGATTCAGGGGTTAGGGTTTAGGGTTGAGAGTTTAGGGGTTTAGGGTTTAGGGGTTTAGGGTTAGGGATTCAGGGTTTAGGGTTAGGGGTTAGGGTCAAGGGCTTAGGGTTTGGGAGACCAGTTTAGGGATGCATTCTGCCATGCCCTTCTCGCAGCCAGCAAGTTAGCCATGCGTCACTTTCGCAACTCCTCCACAAGAAGTTATAAGACTAATGAGATCATGATGGTTAGGGTTCAGGGTTTGTGGTTTAGGGCTTGGGGTCTAACGGTAGGTTCTGAATCTAACATGCCCGTTCTTCGCAACAGATGCAACCTGGACGATTTTGGAGCCAGCATTACCCAGAGCCTTCCTATGTCAATGTACTTCCTTTTTGGTAGTACCCTAAACCCTAAAACCTGTCACTGAAAACCGATAGGAATCCAAAGAAGGAACTATAAAGGAGACCCTAAACCCCAAAACCGTACTGTACAGTAAACCCTGAAGGGCCTTGGGTAAGCTTGTCGGCTTCGGTAAAAGCCCTCTACAACGCTGCTGGAGACCTACTGTAGTTGGTAAGGATGAACTCGAGGGTTTAGGGTTGAGGGTGTAGGGTTTAGAGTCTAGGGTTTTAGGGTTAAGGGTTTAGATTTTGGTGTTCATAGGAGTAAGGACTTAGGGTTTAGTGTTTGAGGTTTGGGCTGTGCATCAGCTCAATGTTATACCAAGATGGTATGATGTAGCCTATTGTAGTTACGATTGCACATAGAGCCCGGTGTCGTAATACACCTAATACCGGCGCCTAAACAACTAATTTATGTGGTGCCAGGTTCTGGAAATAGTTGTAGTATACGAAACTTTGAATGGACCAACATAGGCCTAGTTCCCATTTCATCTTCGACTATCCTTTACATTTAATAATGCCATTGGCTAGGCATTCAATGCCATAACCCTAAACCATAAACCCCTAAACCCTAGACCCCTAGACCCTAGACCCCTAAACCCAAAACCCCTAAACCCTAAACCCTTAAACCCTAAGCCTCTAAACCTCTTAACCCCAAGACCCTAAACCCTAGACTCCAAAGCTTCGCCCCCAGGCGTGGTTGGGATCTTGCACGCACTTACATCATAGAAGCCTGCCCCGGCCGTGGGTGAGGGACCCGGACGGAAATTTGGTTGGGGTTTAGGGTTAAGGGTTTAGGATTTAGGGGGTTTGATTGGTGACGGCGTATCATGGGTGTCCCCGACAAGGTCAAGCTGTGGAAAATCAGTCAATACTCCTCTACCCTTTTCCCTAAACCCCACACCCGAAGCCCCAGAGTCGTGGAGGGGCCCAGTAAGTGGAAGTTTTTCTTCCGAAAAAAAAATCTTGGAGAGACAGTTGGCCTTGGGACACTAAGCCTATAAATATTACCGCATCAGGCCCTAGAGTCCATAAATAGTAGCTACATGGAGCCTAAGGGTAATGGTAAAGGTGAGACCAGACACCTATGGGTTTTTCAAAGGCAGGGCCTTATCATATAAAAGCCCGATTTCAGTACTTCAAGGTTTAGGGTTAAGGGAGTTTTTTGTTTAGGGGTATGATGCCACCAGACACCACATTTTTTTTGTGAAGCTGCTCATTCATCAGGTCAGGCTCTCTTACTACAAAACAATGAATAAATATATATATATATACACATGTACATGTATAAAGAACCTTGTAGTGTTAAAGGCCTGGCCTTAAACAAATGGTCCCACATCTGTCACCGAGGGTTCACTCCCTTCCTTTGTTCTACGAAACGAAGCTAAGCTGAACTTCTCCCTTCCCCCTGATATTAAACCCCCCAACCCTCCTAACATTAAATTCTGCCATTGTGGCATGTTATAGTATATTGGGAGTATGTAGTGTTAGGGGGGCGGTAGGGTTGAATATTAGAGGGAGAGAGTCACTCCCCTACCTTCCCTCTCAATCAGCGTGTTTTTGGGTTTAGCGTTTGGTTTTGGATTTTAGTGTCTTGTTTGTTTGGGAGGGGGCCTACGCGCATCAGGATCTGAGAGTAAGCAGTGGGGAGTAGTTTTAGTAGTCTCCTTGGGACATAGCTTGGACCTTAGACCCTTGACCCTTTGGGATTCCCTGTTATTCCTATTAATTGCAGGTATCTAAGGGTTAACCGTTAGTAGGAGTCCTAAGTGCCACGTAGTAGTTTTCTTCCAAGAAGAAGAACCTGGGATTGCAAAAGTTGCGAGCTGAAGGGCGGAGGGACGTTTGGGCTTGCCGGTCCCTGGTTCGGCACTTCTACAGATATTGGCGGAGCCCAATATCAAGGGATGCCCCTCGACACATAGCAAGGACCCTACTATCTTGAGTGGTATACCCATGACCTGAGGTATGTTAGGCCTTCTTCCCTAAGCCCTAAACCCCTAAACCCTAAACCGCGTCCGTCTGCTTCAGGGAGTTCGTCAAGAGCCTCCGGAAGCATTCGCGCGGGGTCTACGGCATCATGAAAGCGCCCAGGCCAAAGTGCACATGAGCTAGAGTCTAAACTCCTAAAGGGGGCTATGTAGGGGTTTCAATACGGGGTATAGGGGTTATGATAGGGGATACTAGGAGTTGAGATTATAGCTCACATGAGACATTGCGTGTTGCATAGCATGGGTTATATAGGGTTTGTATACAGGTTACTTTGGGGTTATATTATATAGGTTTTGCAGGGGTGTATATAGGGGTAATGTAGAATATTACCCTACATGGAAAAGGATTTGGACAATGACTTGGAAACTCGGGTTATAGAGATCTTAGGAAAATCCTCAAGCCTAGACCGTTGACGGCATACTCGACTCTATAGTCTTGCTCCTAACAAGAACAGGCATGAAGCATCCTTCCCCAAACCCACACTGAAATCTGAGATGTTTCCGGTTTAGGGTTTCGGGGTTTAGGGGATAGTTAGAGTTCAGGGGTTTAGGGATCAGGGTTTTGGGCTTAGGGGTTTATTGTTTCCTCGTTTTTGTAGGTCCTGCTCTTGCATCCATGTTTTTGTGGGGAAGAAGGTAGCATGGCTCATCAAGAAAGAGCGCGCGCCTGCTTTGTGGTGTGGCCGGTAAGAAGCCTAAACCTCGAACCCTGAACCCTGGATCCTGAGGTCAAGTCTGTGGTCATCAATCCCATTAGCATTAAGCCGTTTAAGTGTCAAAGTAGGGCTTAGGGTTCAGGGTTTCTAGGGCCTAGGTTTCAGGGTTTAGGGTTTATAGGGCTTTGGGTTCAGGGTTTTCGGGTTTCTGTTTAGGGCCCAAGGAGCCCTGAGCCTCTCAAAAGCCTAAAGCTCAAAACCATCGGCCCCAGATCTAGTCCAGCCACACGGTTTATCAGGGGGCTCGGGTCGTTAGTATAAACTCGACTATATTGGGGCTGATATCCTGCACTCCACCTTCCTTCATCCCACTTTTCGAGCCCTTCGAGTTTAGGGTTTAGGGTTTTGCCCAGCGGAGCAGAGTCCCAGAGAGCCCAGTAGAGATTAACTGAGGAGCATACCCTACATGAGCCATAGCCTATACCCCATAAAGGGATTATAAAGGGATTACATTAAGGGGGCTACTAGGAGTTAAGACTGTAGCTTACATGATATTAGATTCCCAAATAGTTTGTTCAATTAAGGGGTATTGGGCTCCTTCTTGTCCTGGCTCTAGACCCTAAACACTAAACCCTACACCCTAAATCGCTGAACCCTCAACCCCAAACTATAAGCCCTATAAACCCCAAAATTCTCATAACCCCTATAAACCCTATAATCCCATTGAACCCTACAACCTCTGTAAACTCTTAAACCCCTATACACCCCTATAAACCCCATGCAAACCCTATAACCTCTATAAACCCTATAAACTCTACAAGCCCTAAACCCTATAAACCCTATACATACCCTATAAACTCTGGTGGCAGGCACAACTTTCTCATCAGGCTACGCCAGGTTCCACTGGAGGTGGTGGTCCTAATGGTTTTTGTGTCTGATCTTTTCGGGGTTTTGGGGTTTGGGATTTAGGGTACAGGGTTTAGGGTTCAGGGTTTAGGATTTAGGGTTTATGGTGGTTCAGGATTGCTCTGCTACCCTATTCGAGCCTGTGCTCCTCCCCCTCCCAGAAGTCTTCAAGTTCTTAGGGGAATTTGTTGGGGTTAATTAAGCCCAATTAATACGGGGGAGAGAGGGGTGGTATAGAGGCGAGGGCGGTAGGACCCATGATGTTACCATATGGCATCACTGTCTCATCAGCTAGTGTTGTTGCCTTTATCATATGACCGTGCAGTTAGCTCAGGAAGTCCTTCTCACTCGTAGGACTGTCCTCGCATGTTTCGGATAGCTTCGGAATGCTTTCATCCTAAACCCCAAACCCTAATCCTAAACCCTGAATTCCTGCAACTTCTTCAAAGGGCCCATTTGGCCTCAGCATCCCTCAAAGTGGGCCCAAGAGGCCCTCCCAGTCCCTAAGCCTTAACACCCCAAATCCTAAACCTTAATCCGCAAACCTCAAACCTTGGATACTGCCCCCACTCAGTAGCAGTTGAATAATACTTTTAACATGGTTATATATAGCCCTTAGTAGGACCCCTAATATGGACTGTTACTGGGTGGGGGGCAGTACCCAACCCAAACCCCCAAACCCTAAACCCTAAAACCTGGCATCTGAGAGATGCCCGCGTGCTCTAGGAGTGGTTCCACCGGATTTACATCTACAACAAGGCCTGGAGGATTTTTGTGTTTAGGGTTATGGTTTAGGGATTAGGAATTGGGGATTAGGGTTCATAGCCTAAGCCTAAACCCTAAAAACTGAGCCCTATAGGGTTTAGGGGTTAGGGTTCAGGGTTTCAGGATGGATGTTCTGCTTCTCATGTTCATCACTATTCTTAAGTTTGGTATGATTCTCCTTGTTCTATCATCTTTGTCATCATCACTATGTTTATGTGTGCATGTTGAGGGTCTGGTCTCTGGTCTTCAGGAGGCATCGGGCCTCTACGGATGAAACAGATATGTGCCATAGTCTAAACGCCTTAAAGGGGGTTCTATAAGGGATTGGGTAGGGGACTACTTTAGGGGTTATTAAGGGGGGATACTAGGAGTATAGACTATAGCTCATATGGGTGCAGCTGTTCCATCGATAGAGACTGGAGCTCCAAGCCCATGGATATTCCATGTCCCTAAAGTCTAGGGTTTAGGGTTTAGGGTAGGAGGAGCCCCCCCATACCCTGTAATCATGGTGAAATAGACTATTCTAGGACCCTAATATACTCCTTATTAGCCCTTGAAGTGACTATTACGGGGTGTGGTGTCCACCTACCCTATAGATATTACCTACTTCAATTACCTACTTCAAATCTAGAAGTATTTCCTTTTTGGGGTTCTATGGAGCCCTGGGAAAGCCCAAGCAAGCTGACCTAATGGCACCTCATGACTTCGTCAAAGGTTTGAACAATGCCCTACAACCTTTGATTTGTAGTTGTTCAGTGTAAACATAGGGTTTAGGGTATAGGATACAAGGGTATAAGGTTTAGGATTTGGGGTACTGAGAACCAAACTTTAGTAGAGCTCATCTAGGGGTGATAATCTAATATAATGTTATATGGGGCTCAGGGTTTTGTGCTCCGAATTCAACTGTAGCGCTCATCCCTTTTCGGGCCCCATACATCCCTGGGACAAAGCCCTAAAACCTTAAAACCTAGACCCTGACCCTAAACCCGAAATCCGAACCCTAAACCCTAGACCCTAGTTAATCCTACACCCTATAAATCCTGACCCTAAACCCTAAACCCTAAACCCTAAACTCGAACTATGTTGCTTTGCCTCTTCTTTTTTTGGACAAGGCAACCTTGGCTTCCTCAACCATGGGCCGAGACTAGACCTCCACAGTAACCAAGAGAACAGCCTGGGTTTAGGGTTTAGAGTGTAGGGTTTAGGGTTTAGGGTTTAGGGACTAAAGCTCTGGCTGTAGGGTTTAGGGTGTGAAAGGTCCAGGTATCAATTGAAGATCGAGGAGGATATTTGAGCTAAAAGCTAAACTCCTTAAAGGAGGCTATGTAGAGTATCATATTTCTGGGGCGTATTGTAGGGAATATAAAGGGGATACTAGGAGTTTAGACTATAACGCCTATAATCCCTTACGTAACTCTATAGATAGTAGTTTCCATTTCATTTTCCATGTTCTTTTCCATGTGATTCTCCATTATTAAGGGGGATACTAGGAGTTTAGACTAATATGCCAGTTCAAGATGCCACTAAACCCTAAACCCTAAATCCCTAAACCCTAAACCCTCCACGGACAGTGACTGTGTGGGTCCCTGGGCTCCACGTCACCTCCAAGCTCCCCAAACCCTGAACCCTAAACCTTGAACCTTAAGCCCTGAACCCTAAACCCTAAAGGGTTTAAGGTTTGGGTTCTAGGGTTTAGGGTTCTGGGTTTAGGGGTTTAGGGTTTAGGCTGGGTACTGCCCCCCCCCCTAGTAACAGTCATATTAGGGGTCCTATTAAGGGCTATTTACTTATTATCCAGCTGTTACTGCGGAGGGGCAGTACCCAACCTAAACTATAGACATGTCCTGAGGCCTTAAGGCTTCGGGTTAAGGGTTTCGGGCCTAGGGTTTAGGGCGTTTCGGCCAGATTAAAGGTGTAAGATTCATGGCACTTAGTAACGACTTCTATCTGGCATTAGAGCCCTACTCAAAACTGCCTAAGGGACCACCGCACATGATGTTGTGCTGAAGAAAAATACAGACCCTATGCCCTCAACCCTAAACCCTAAGCCCCAAACGGAATATTTGTAAATCATGGTTTTGGAGCGTGGGTTTGATGGCGCTACTGTTGAAGGCCTTGTAGTCTGCCTTCATGATGCTTCGATTCGGTATATAGGCAAGTGAGCGCATAAATCTCTTATTGGACCTTAAACGTATATAACATGGTGGCCCCAAAGCCATATACCCTAACACCTAGATCAAAACCTGGTGTACAGACATAGGGTTTAGGGTTTATGGTTCGGATTAAGGAAACTTTAAGCCCCAAACCTTTTAAGTGCGGGTAGGTGTAGGCAAGTCTGGACTCAAGACTCAGATTCGGTAGGGACTTTCGCAATATGGTCCCGGCATAATCCCCATTAAGGACCCCCCTCGTACCTTGATAGTCCCCATATATCCTAAACCCTAAGGGGCCCCCTAACTATTTTGAAGTTCCTATTACTCACAGGTGGTCTAGCGTTCTTCCATAGCCCTAAGGGTAATTACCCAATAAGCATATACTTACCCAAAGCTGTACTAAATTTTTTAGTACCCAAGTCCCAAGTAATTAGCCCTAAGCCCTAAACCCTGACCTTAAACCCTAAACCCTAAACCCTAAACCAAATTCTTACTCACAGGTGCCCAGAACTCTGGCTTCCGACATGCGCCTGGCGATGCATCAGAAGCGTGCCATGAGCTCAGCTCTGTCACAGCACTGGTTTATGGATTTATGGATTTAGGGATTTAGGGATTAGGGGTTTAGGATTTTAAGTTTAGGGTTTTGGGGTTTCTGAATGTAGGATTTAGGGGTTTAGGGTTTAGGGGTTTAAGGATTAGGGTTTGGGGTTTTAGCCCTGAACCCAAAAACCTTCAACTCCAAAGCCTAACCCGTAAATCCCAAACTCATGGGTGTAGGGCGAAGGTAGCTTGAAGGCAAAGATTCCGCACTCTGAGGAAAATCCCTCCAGAGAGGGCCACTTTTTTTGGGGGGGGGGCATGGCATGTGGCTGTAATTGCCTTAGTTACAGGGTTTAGGGTTGAGGGCAAAAAGCTGAGTCAATTCTCCAAGTTGAGGGTTCGTACCTAGATACGGCATCTGGACACCGCCTAACCCGCTTAGGAGACTAGCGTTCTGGGGCTAGTTTATATGCTGCCCAATTCAAATTCACGGCCTACAATTTGTCTTACCGATGGATGCGACCGTAACCTTTTAAACCCTATACGCCCTTAAACGCCGCATAAAAGCGTGCTGTCTGCCCTATGTTCCCCTTTGAGCCCTAACTTTGGCATGTTGAGTCCCGGGGAGTACTGTTGATACTGAAAATCCTGCATGACCTTAAGATACGATAGTACTATAATTTTCAATAAATAATATACGTAGGGCCATGCAGGATTTTTGGTCTCCACAGAAGGAGATGATGACACTAATTCTTACACCTCACATTGCAGACCGCAGCTCTGATGATAGCAACTGCATGTTGATGGGCTGGCTCGGAAGTGTAGTCTAACATATGACATAATTAGGGAGACCCCCAGTTTAGACCCCAGCATATAGATCCTCTGTACGGGCCCCTTAAGTCATGGAAACCTTAAGCCCGAAACCCTAAACTAAACCCTAAACCCTACTTCGGTCACATCCTACGAGCCTAAGCATGCAGTAACTCGCACTTGGTCAAGTCAGGTCAGCCCGCAGATGGCGAAGGAGTGGTCACCCTACATGTGCCCTGGCCAGGGATTTAGGGTTTAGGGGTTAGGGACTTAGGGTATAGGGATTTAGGGTTTAGGGTATAGGGTTAAGGGTTTAGGGCAGCCAAATGTTCAGCATTTGAAGATTCCAGGGTCTAGAGTCGATCCTGAATTGTACAACCCCCCCCCTCTTAATCAAACATGCCATTATGTATTGGAGAATATAGCTTTTTTGTTGGGTGGGTGGGGTGGGTTAGTATTAGCGGGGGAGAGGATTATGTTTGCCTTGTACACCGCTGCAGGCATTTGTCCGAGGCTACTGCGTTCTACAGCTTGATGGCCAGTTGCTGACAGTCGAAACGTACCTTGATCCTGAACTCCGGCAATAACAGATGGACCCAAAGAAAAGATATAGGTCGATATGTGCTTAAGTGATTTTGTGTGGTCGCGTTGTCGGCGCATCGGACAACCTAATTGTGGCTTCGACACATGGTGCAGGGTGACTGTCAGGCTCGCTACAAGTGATATGGGTATGCGTTCACGGTAATAGCCCTGACCCAAAACCCAAACCCTAAACCTTAACCACGTGAACCCTAAATTAAAAGCCCCAGTCAGAAGGGGCATGCGATCACTCTATAGCAGGACCATGAGAGTCACGGGATTCTGCCAGGTTTCATTTCCCTATTGCCTTCCTTTCCAAACACTGACAGGTACGCCAATGGCCGCATGTTCCACCGCAAGGAGCAAGATGGTTCGATTTGCCCTTGCCGTAACTGTCCATGAAGGGTTTTACTTATCAGGCGGCTGACGTAACTCCTACTCATTACCTCTTGTAGTACGTAACTCTTAATGCACCCAAAACCGTAAGCAGTCAGTACCAAGATTTGGCACATACCAAGTCTTGCAGAAGCATCTTCCCTTGAGGAGCTTCCCGCCCTTAGTACTTGTAATCACTATTTTGTGAAATGCGCCGAAACCCCTAACCCTAAGCCCTCAACCCTATACCCTTCACCCTAAACAAGTAACCCCAAACCCTGAACCCTTAACCCTAACCGAATTCCAAAATACTTGACGAGAAGAGGTCTTTCTGATGCCCTGGCTTCGGCGTCGGTCAGAATCTAGAATTTAGAGTTCAGGCTTTAGGGTCGAGGGGTTAGGGTTCAGGCTTTGGGATCTGTAGGGCGCTGTAGGGCGTACTCAATTTAGCCCATTCTGGGCCTTAGGTAGTGCCATCAACTTCAAGGCACAGAAGCCTTCTCAGCTGTGCGTCAGACGAAGGAGATGTTGGATTTTCATTCGTGTAGCAAGGCTAATGTAGACCCCTGATTAATAAAACCCCTCCGCTAAATAGGCACTATAATGATAGGGATCCTAATAATAAGGCCCTTACAAGGAGGTTGTTTTTAAATCCTGGCTCCCCTAGACACCCTTAATCCTAACTCATAAAGCGCTAAAGCCTAAACCAAATAAACCCAAACCCTGAATCCTATAAACCCTAGGCCTCAACCTTACCCCTAAACCTTATGTGCCCAAAACCCCTAAACCCTGAAACCCTAAACCCCCGGCTCTCAGCCATCTACAGCAACCCGCTCGGCTCCGCAGACAGCCTGACAGGAGCTGAAGTGGTTGGACAAGACTCGGCAGTTCGACTACTACAAGGCCTTGGGTCGTTTCGTCGTTTCGGGTTTAGGGTTTAGGGTTTAGGGTTTAGGGTTCAGGGGTTAGGGGTTAAGGGTTCAAGGTTTAGGGGTTTGGGGTTCAGGGTTTAGGGTTCAGGGTTTAGGGACATGACTGACAGTACCCAAATCGTAGAAAATCAAATGAACAGAACAGGGAAACTGTAATGGAGTTAATACTGAGGTTACAATTTGGGTTGTTTTCCAAAATAATAGTCCCCAATCTAGACCCCAACATACTAGAAATCCTCATTTATGGACACCTCCCTTGAAAAAGTACCCCTAACTCTGAGGAAACCTTAAACCTTAAACCCAAACCTACATCCCCAAGCTCAAACACAAATGGGGGTTTCCCAAAATTAGGGGTACCATTTTGGGGGGGTCCCAATAAGGATTGTAGTATTTTGGGTCTATATTGGGGTCCCCCTATTATTGGGAAACTACCAAATAACTCCACATCTAACACCTAAGCCCTGGGTTTCGGGTTCAGGGTTTAGGGTTTCAGGTTGTCAAACAGGAGCCCTGAAGGCTCCTTTAACCCCGAACCCTAATTCAGGGTTTAGGGTTTAGGCGGTTCAAGTACATACCAGGACCCTCCTTGTACCCTTAATTGGGGATATATGGTCCCTAATAATGGGCACTTAGGCCCTAATAGAGGGCAGGAGGAGGGTCTAGGTACATATATTTACCCCGAACTGGTGTTAAAATTGTTACTATTTCACCCTAAAATCTAAAACCTAAATACCTCAACCTTACCCTAAACCCTTCTGAAACCTTAGCTGACGCGTTTAAGATGGTGGGTCTTTAGAAGGCTGCATTCATTCCCACGTGTCCTCTTAAGCATGATCTCAATGTGCTGACTTACAAGCTAGGTAGGCATTTCGCGTCGTGGTATGCGTTAGCGCGCCACGTTGCAACCTGAAGACTCTGTGACGTATTATTTTCACGGAAGACGGCGTGATATTTTTCACTTGAAGCACATGTTATGCATGAAGTGATGGACCTGTCGCACAATTTGGAAGTGAAATAGAGAACCGTGCTGCTATTGTGAAAGCATTACGTACGTGATTAACAAACATAGCGTTAACCAACAGGCGCGTTAGCACGGAAAACCTACCTAGCTTACAAGGTATCTGGACATCCCAAATACCGCCCCCTCCCCAAAATGCCTTTCGACCCATGGTTTGCTCGAATGTCAACCCAGCAGGTCTTGTTTTGCATTTTTGGTTTAAGGAGAGGGAGGGGTCGCAATTTAAACTAGGGGGATGAGGGTGGAACTAGGCAGTGCAGGTCATGGTATTAGTTGGTCAAGGAAACATATTAAAGCCCAGATATTTTCGGGCGAAAAATGTGATTATTGTCACCGCTGTGTTACTGCCAACGGACCTTGTTTATGTGTTTCGGGCTCCGAACTTGTTACAAAGCAAATGTAGTCTTTCGCAATTTGTCTGGCTTTGCAAGAATATTTTATTGTCACGCCCTTGAAAACTGGTAGGTTAACATTAAAAGGTCAGGGTCTAGGATTTGGGTTTGAGGGTTTAGGGTTAGGGTTCAGGGTTGGAAGGTCAAGCTACAGTACACGCCGTATACGCAGTTGACACGTTACGCAATTTTGCGAAGCACCAGGCGCGCGCCGAGTGGATCCAGAAGTACAAGGCACGTTGCCTAAACCCTAGGACCATAAGCCAGACCCCTGATTAATAAACCCCCTCCCCTTAATAGGGATTATAAGAGGGATCCTAATATTTAGGCCCTTAAAAGGAGGGAGTTTATTAATCATGGGTCTACATTAAACCCTAAGACCCTAAGCCCTGTAGGGTTCAAAGCTTAGGCTAACTGCTTTGTGGCTTAGGCCTGCTAAGTAGAAGTAAATGATGCGTGCACAAAAGCAATATCAGGGGTTTATAGTTCTCAAAGGGGGTGATATGGATTATCTAGTGGTATCTAGGGATTATACAAATAATTATGTAGGGTAATGGAAACGAACATTAAGTTCTGGTCGCAGGGCTGTTAGCCCAATGATGGAAATCGCACGGAAAAGAGAAAGAACATGAAATGGAATCTGGGTTTTGGTTTGGGCTTCTATGAGCTACTACAAGTTTAGGATTACCAAGGGACCCTTAAGGATGGAGATGGGGGGTCCCTATGGTCGTTTTTAGGGTTTAGGGTTTAGGGTTTAGGGTTTAGGGAGTAGAATCCCTAGCATATTCCGTATTAGGAACCCATGTCCTGAAGTTAATATGGAAAAGATTGATTGCAGCCACTATAGCCCTAAACCCGAAAGAATACTTTACAGTGGTCTCCATTTTCTTTTCCTATACCCTATACCCTGTGTCCCAAACCCAAAATGCTGAATCCTAAGCCCTGAACCCCATGCCACCCTTAACTTCCTCAAGACCAGCCATATGAGTTATAGTCTAAACTCTTAGTATCCCAGTTCATAAGCCGTATAATGCACCTCTTACGTAATCCTTTATTATACAACCCCCCCTTAGGGAGTGTAGACTATAGCGCATATGATGCATGCCCAGCAACTTTAAGGAGCGACCTAACGAGGCACCCTAGGCGAGCCATAGGGTTTTGGGATCAGGGTTTAGGGTTTTAGGGTTCCGGGGTGGTTCAGAGGCTTAGGATTCAGGGGTTTAGGTAAGGGTCGCCCCAAGTTGCCCCAAGTCTCACTTTAAGAGACTTTGTGGGGGCATATGAATATACCATATGGGAAGTTCCTGAAAATAGGGCCCACTTTGGTACTCTTAAATATTCAGTGCCGTAGTACAATCTAGAACCAAAAGGGCCCATAAGCCGTATCAAAAATTCCCTAAACCCCTAAACCCTAAACCCTGAACCCTAATACCAAAGCAACCTTCTCAAAACTTGATCCATGGCTCGCGCCAAAGTTGCAAGCGCTTCAACCCAACATAGGGTTTAAGGTTCAGGGTTTTGGGATTAGGGTTTAGGGTTTAGGGGTTAGGGATTAAAGTTCAGGGCTTAGGGTTTAGGGTTTGAGGGTTTAGAGTTTAGGCTGTAGGACTGAGGGCTTAGGGTTTACCAGTCGGTAGTAGTGACATGATCCTCCATCAGCAACCAGACCCCTTATTCTGCCGCAGGACACCCAGAAAACCTATCAACCACTCACATTTGCGTCATCCCCCAAACACATCCTGAAATGAGGCTAAAGAGGTTTTTTCAACACACACACACAACAGAATGCGCACCCTCACAAGTACCCCATACTATCCCAACAGTTGCTTTAGGGCCCACTTAACCCTAAAGCCTATAGCCTAAAGCCCTTAACCCAAAGGCCCTAAAGCCCTGAACCCTAAAAAACTAAGCCTAAACCCTAAAACCCTCAACCCTAAACCCCTCAACCCTAAAACCATGAACCCTAACCATAAAGAATAATTCAAACCTTCTTTTCTAAGACTCATCCTGAGATCTACAGGATCCAACTACCCAAATAATGGGTCTTCAGGTTCCAAGTACTGTGATCTAAACGGTGTTCGGTACCTAAGGCCCTACTTTTTGAGGACTTGAACCACCCCTAAACCCCTAAACCCTCTAACCCCCCTAAACCTTCTAAACCTCTTTGTAGACCCCGTAAACCCCCTAAACCCTAAAGCCCTAAACCCTACACCCCATAAACACCTAAAACCTAAAGCCCCTAAATCCCTACACCCCCTAAACCCCCTAAACCCGATAGCCCTAAACCCTACAACCCCTAAACCCCCTAAAACCTAAAGCCTAAACCCCTAAACCCTCAAAAACCTAAAGCCCTAAACCCTAAAACCCCTTAACCCTACACCCCCTAAACTCCCTAAAACCCAAAACCCCCAAACCCCCTAAACCTTAATCTCTTCCAGGCCAACCTACTCCGCGCCTCCATGGAGGCCCGGGAGGCCCGCGGATTGCCAGCGCTGGCGCTAGCGGCGGAACCTGGAACCCTCTGAGACGTTTAGGGGTTAAAGGGGTTTAGGGTTTGAGAGTTTTAGCGTTTATAAGTGGTTGTACAGGGAGTATATAGGCAGTCTACAGGTGGTTATCAAGGGAGAAAATGATCATGTTGTGGCTTATATTGGGGCGCCTTACTTGGAAACCACTTCTTGTCTAGAACTCAACAGTAGGTAAAATGATGTTCGGATACCCTAAAGCCTAAACCCTAAAGCCTAAACCCAATCGGGCCTGGGTCAAAGTTCTTGCCCGGCTGTAGCCGACGCCTGCGCAGGCGACAAAAAAACGTGCGCAGCTGCAGACTGCAATTCTACACAGCACGTGAAGGGGTTTGTGGGGTTTATAGGGGTCATAGGTTCATATAAGGCTTATATAGGGTCTAGGGTCCTAGGTTCATGAAGGGTCTTATGGGGTTCATAGAGGCTATAGGTTCATATAGAGCTTAGACAGGGTTTAGGGTTCAGGGTTCATGAAGGGGTTTATGGGTTACAGGGGTTATAGGTTCATATAGGGCTTATGTAGGGTTTAGGGTCTAGGGTTCTAGGGCTTCCCAAAATTAGCGGCCCCGTATTTGGGGTCCCCATAACAAGAAGTATGGTATATTGTGGTCGATCTTCGGCCCTTATGATGTCCATGTTTTTTCCCTCGTCTTTACCGCTTGATTCTCCATAGTTTGGGTAATATCCAGCACCCTAAACCCTAAACCCTAAACCCTAATCCGGCAGGCATCAAGAGATGAACCGCAAGGGTTTCATCCCAGGACCTCCTTTGGTTTAGGGCTTAGGGTTTAGGGTTTTGTGGGCAGTAGATTTTTCTCCCTTCCCAAAGGAGCATGGGAAATGCAAGAAGGAACTACATAGAGGCTTCGGTCATAATTCGAAGCCTTCTGTAGATATGTATATATATATATAAACAAGTGTATCCATATGTAAAGATCCCTACTATGATCCTTTTATAGTTGCTATAGATCCCTATATGATCCATATGCCCCCCTTACAAGGACCTGAGCCCTGTGTTTGAAACAAGGGCAAATTTCTAGCTTTACCAAACTGATCTCGGATGACCACCGTTCACACACCAGCTCAGTAATGTAAGGGCCTAAATGATTGAGAAGCGTAATTAATGTGGGGTTATATAGGGATTGTTCAAGCGTAATGGAACAGATAGTGGAAACTATGCGTTGTTTGGGGTTCAGGGTTTAGGAATGTTGCGCCAACAATGGCCAATCAACTGGAAAAGACAACGGAACATGAAATGATGCTGGGCTCGCATTCAGGTTAACTTGCATTATAGGGGCCAAAAAAACTACCCGTATCATAGTGCGATCCATTTAAGGTACCCGATGTTTTTAGTTGTATTAGGATCCTCGGACCATCATACTAGTCATCATTTCGGCCCCTGTATTGTATGGTTCATGTGGCAGCGGAAATTGCCTGGACCCCCCAAAGTAGGTCAAACTAGTGCCCCAGAGACGGGCAAGAAAAGAGTCAGCAATACACAATGCTACATTTGTATGGGGTTCGGGATTTAGAGTTGAGGGTTTAGGGGTTCAGGGTTTAGGCTTTAGGGTTTAGCCGTTTACACTGTGGCTGTATTGCTGTTTAGTTTCATGTCTAGACCTAAACCCTGAACTAGACCTAAACCCTGAACTTTGTTCAGGTAACAAAAATGTGCATCAGGGTTCCAAGTCTCCCTCTCTAATACATAGGTCCAGCTACCCTTCATTAAAGCCTAAGTAGCCAGTAAAAGGGGCTCTTTATCATATTCCCAAGCAAGGGTACCAGGAGGGTCGGAGTATATGGTAGGTGCCTGGGCGTATCAGACTTTGGCATTCAATTTCCAATCTCAACTTGCGGCCCGCGGTTCGTATAGAGGTTTTCATGCACCAGCCAAGATTTTCAGACCTCGACTATTATCTTTGTACTTCACTTTTTCCTGGTTAGGGTTTTCGTAGGTAATAAGGAAGTGCTTTTTTTAGCAGGTTTGTGAAGGAGAGGCCATAAAGGTTGAGGCAGGGAACACACTAAGCGCTACTCTTCTCTGTAGTTTTGTCCGCTGCCTTCACGTCCGGATTCCGCCACACGGTACCCCTAATTTTCGAAACTACCACCTGCAGCTTAGCTTTCAACCTGCCACCGCGCCAAGGGCAAAGAATCTCCAACAATTCTCGGCGATGAATGATGCCAACATCAAAGTGGTCGACCCTGAGCAGCTGTTGAACAGTTCTAACCCTTGCTTACCCAGAGCCCCCTATGCAGGTCTTTTGGGGTGATACTGTTGATGCTAAAAATCCGGCATGACCTTAGTTTACCATAGTACCGTAATTCCCAAGGTATGGGGTACCCACGGTCATCCAGGATTCTTAGTATCCGCAGCATCTCTTGTTCCCCCAGCAACAAACCATAGCAACCCCCCAGCCAAAAACCTGCTTGATCAGCTCAGCTGCTGCTAGGAGAACCCTACACCCTAAACCCTAATATCCATGACGATGGCTCTTCACCCCAAAAAGATGGGTGTAAATGGCTGTTGTTTGGGATATTCGGGAAGTATAGGTTCCACGTAGTCGTTCCCTTTCCACTTCTTGGGGTCCTGGGTTTCTTATGAGACTAGGCTGCACAAGCGGGGGTGGCCCAGTTCTAGGCTTAGGGTCTACCGGCCTCTGGTTAGCTGGGAAAGAGGAATGGAAAAGAAAATGGAAACTACTGTAATGGGTTATATAGGGATTACCATGAGGATTCGTTGCTTCATTCCTAGCTAACCAAATGTAAGTTTAGGGTTTAGGGTTGCCAGGTTAACTGGATGGCTCGAGCAGAGCATGAGTACATTCCCAACTACAAGGCCGGTTGTCCGGGTTGCCGTTAACCAGGAGTTTAGGGTTTAGGGGTTTAGGGTTTGTCATATGTACTATGGTCTAAGCTCCTGAAAGCGGCTTATATAGGGGATTATGTCGGCGACTACTGTAGGGGTTATTCAGGGGGATACTAATTAGGAGTTTAGACTACGACTCAGATAGACCTAGAGTCAATAATGATATGTCATCCTGATCATTGTAGCTTAAGTTATTCAACAGCAAGCTAGCATTTTTCACTTCTGCCCGTTCACGTCTGAGTTTTGCATTTCACTTGTTTTTGCTTGCTTGTGTGCTTGTTGAAGGTCTGTTGGTGATACCGGCAACAAGGTTTTTGTAACCTCAAGCCCCTCGAACTAAGGGCCGGTCACTTTCATAGTTTGGAAATGATTTCCGGGGTTGGGACCAGCATCCTCTCCCTAAACCCTAAACGCTCGTTAGTCAAATCCTATTAGTACACAAAAGCTCGGTGTAGACATCACAGACTAGGACACGCAGTTTAGGTTACGGTTTTAGGTTTAGGGTTTAGGGTGCACTTGAGCAGGTGGCTACTCAGGAACTTAGCTGAAGATACCATAGTGGAGGATCAACGGGAAAAGAACTTGAAATGGGAGCTGGGGTTCTTCCAGGGCTAAAGGAAGTTAAAGTTAAGTGGCCACAATTAAGAAGCCATACTGTTTACAACAGAGCTGCGATAGCTTGACGTAAACTTCTTAACAGCAAGCCAGCTTCAGGGCGAGGATGCGAATCTGGGTTTTTTTTGGTGCTGTGTCTATGCCTTGTATTTGTGGGCAATACTAAGACCAAGGATTGATGGCCGTAAACCGTACGCCTACACCGCATCAGCGTAGGAAGTCCTAAGCCCCAAACCCTCAACCCAGGTCCTTCCTCTTTTTGGGGATGGTGGTCCTTCTGGCGCTAGCTGCTAGCCACAATAAGACCCAACAAAGCCAAACCCTAAACCCTAAATCGTATCAGCGCACTGCATGCATAAATCGTTGTTGCCATGTTATTTCGGATTCTCCCAATGTTACCCCAAGATATAACCCTAATATTACCCCAATGGGTACATGAAATGTCTACCCCAAACCCTAAGCCCTAAACCCTAAATACGCGAAATCACCCCTACTCCTCAACTCCGAACATCGAGGCATCCATCAAGGATCCTGGGATGTTTCGTCCAGGTCTCTGTTCTACATTTATAGGGTTTAGGGTTTAGGGGCGTAACATATAGTTCAGTATGTGCAGAAGATGTAAGAGTATAGTCCCCTTTAAGTAGATAGAATATGGCTTTGGGTACATCATAATAAGATCCCCACATACCCCATAGTCTATCTACTTAAGGAGGACTATAGATCCATGCACAATTTAAGATTGATACTCAAGACTTTTCAGGCTGTTGGGAGTGTGCGCTTTTTATTCGGATACCCCTAAACCCCAAACCCTAAATTCTAAAGGCTAAACCCTAAATCCTAAATCCTAAACCCCAAACCCTAGATCCTAAACGCCAAACCCTAAGTCCCAAACCCTAAACCTAAAATCCTTCGCAGGTCTTGCAGGTGGCTTTTGACAAGCTCTACGCTCAGCTGCGCCTTTCCTGGGCGGAAGGTAAACCCTAAACCCTGAAAGGGTTTAGGGTAGGGTTTAGGGTTTAGGGTCTAAACTTTCCTGAAATAGTGGGACCCCGATGTAGACCCCTAAATACTATAATTCCTAAGATTGGGACCCCAAAGAGGTATCCCTAATTTTGGGAAACCCTCAGCCCTACATA
>CAJNIZ010037569.1:39886-66709 GCA_905231905.1 Symbiodinium pilosum
ATACCCCCCCTACCCGCCCCCCCCCGCGTTTTGGGGCTGTAAGGGAGAAAGGAAGAGGGTTTTCACCCTCTCCGCCTTCGGCAACCATCCAACACGCCCCCCAAGGTCGGCGGATGCCCTATATTACCCCTATAACCCCTAATTTGGGAAACACCAGTGTACTGTAAATGTAGAACAAACCCTAACCACTAAACCCTAAAACCTATAATGGATCCCAACATGCCAAGGGACTTGTCAGGTACGCGTTCTCACTTGAGCGGTCGTTTGCACTCCTAGCATCCCCCTTAATATCCCTAACGTAAAGGGTTTAGGGTCTAAAGTCCTTGCATCCCCCTTAATCGCCTTTATTATAGTCCTACCCTATAGAATTTCCTATACAACCCCATTGAAGGAGTTTAGACTCTAGCTCATTTGCAGCTGTAACTGAGTCTAAGTAGGTCTGCACCTGAATTTTGGCTTCCGTAAGGTGTAGGGTGCAGGGTTTAGGGGTTCCGGAAGATTAGGGGTCCTCTGATTCCTACGTATAAAGGAATCAAGATATGAGCTATAGTCTGAGCTCCTTAAAAGGGGTTATGTAGCGGATTTTTTGGAGAGTACTATAGGGTTTATTCAGGGGAATACTAGGAATTTAGACTTGGCTCATACATATATTGGGATCTGGATTGGGACCCCTAATTTCTGAACCGTAAACCCTAAACCTCAAACCCTAAACCCTCAACCCTAAACACCCACCCCCAATGAAGATCTAGGTTGGACATCGAGCGGAACGTTCCCGTCGATCAGCTGATTCGAGCAAAGTCCTCCCTTCAGAAGGGGATTCTGGAAACGTCAGTGATACAGGGTTTAGGGTTTAGGAATTAGGATTGTTCTTTGGGTTTTGCTGAGTTTATGTAAGGTTTCTTAGGCACATTGGTGAGTGAATGTACATCGTTAGTGTCACATATTTGGTGTCCCTAACCCTTAACCCTAAACCCTAATCCCTTGTGTTGCAGGGAGCCTAGGGACATATACCCAGACCCCTGCAGGGATGTAAAAAAGAAATCCTTATACACACCCATGACCGTACCTATAGAATTCTCTCCATGATTCTAGGGGATTTTTTTCTAGATCCTTTTGGGGGTCTCGGTAGGGTCTAAACCCTAAGACCTTCTCCGATTGTGGGATCCCGCTTCAGGGTTCTGCAGGGACAATTTCCCTAAACCCTAAACCCTAAACCCTAAACCCCAAACCCTAAACCTAAACCCTAAACCCCAAACCCTAAACCCCAAACCCTAAACCCTCAACCCCCTAAATTCCTTTTCTTGAGTGACTCAACTGAACTGCATGGAGCCAGCACAGGTGAGAATACCCGGGTGGACCCAAGTCTTGTGAAGGTGAGAATGGGTAAGGGTTTAGGGTTTAGGGTTTAGGGTTTAGGGGGGGACCCAAGTCTTATGAAGATTCCATACTTCATACTTTGGGCCCCAAAGCCGATAGACATTGCCAACTTCTTGGGTGTTTGAAGCCCTACCATTATACAGAATATGGCTTTGGGTATATATAACAGTAAGCTCCCCATATACCCCTTATTCTATCTACTTAAGGGGACCCTAAACCCTATACACCCCATATTCTATCTACTTACGGGGGACTATAGTTTGGACGGGATCTGAGTGATTTGGTGCCCCCTACGCCGTGGTCTGCAAGCAACTTCATGACGTAGGCTTCAGGGTCTGTTGATGCAGGGTTTAGGGTGTAGGTTGGAAGCCTGTATGACCCGAAGCATAATTACTAGAGCACCAAAATTCCTACGGTGGATACTGAAAATCCTGCATGGCCCGAAGTACCTTATGCCCTGGGAATTAATGGTACTATAGCATACTAAGGTCATGGGCTTTTTTAGTATCAACAGTAGGGCTTAGATATGCCATAAGTGACAGGATCTGCCATCGTGGGACGGGTATGGTCCACATTCTTCCTATGATCCAGTCGCAGTGTGGTTCAGTTCTTTTTGCTGGAAATGCATGTGGGTGGCTGTCAAAATTATGGTCCCTTTTTGGATCCCTGTTATAATACAGCACCTAATATCTAGGGTACCCAAAAGGGGACCATAATTTTGACACCCACCCATGTGCGCGTGGTGTAGGGGTGCTGGCCTACTCCTTGTCACCTAGAGGGAACACCACGGCATTTGTCTGGGTTGCCGTTAAGGATCTTAAATTAAGTTACCATAATGGGTATATATATATATATAGTAAATAATAGGGTTTCCCCAATGTAGTAACGTAAATTAAATTCCTTAACAGCAGCCCAGTTGTATCATTGATCTTGCATGCCAGGATCCTGGCACATTCCACAGGCACGCCTCGCAAGGTTTTCGGCTGAGTACTGGCTGAAAGAACCCACCCTGAGCCCCTAAGCAGCATTTCTTAGGTAGATATTAGGTGGACCCCCCACCCAGTAATAGTGACTATAAGGGATAATAGGGATTATACTAGGGTCCTCCTATATTCCTCTTATATCACTATTACAGGGAAGGGGGTCCTCCTAAGGTAGATTGAATATGGCGTATAGAGGGATCTTACTATGCTTTTGGGGAATCCATGTTCTATCTGCTTGAGGCGGACTCCATGTGTTCCCTGTAGCGTTGAATTGAGTCCCAGACCCTAAACCTTACATGATCCTCCTCAAACCCCCAACCTAAAATCCCAACCCTAGATAATCCATTTTCCTAAGCCCTAAACCCCAACAGGTACCAAGACAACCTCGAGTTTCTCCAGTGGGTGAAGTGCCTTAGCCGAGAAACAGAGTTGAGGGGTTGGGGGGAAAGTTTAGGGGTTCTTCTGTTTCCCCGACCCCTGCACCCTAAACCCTAGAGCAATCAGATCCCTAGAAGACTTATATAGGTATTAGCATCGGTAGTATATAGGAGTTCTCCTGGGTGTATGTATGGGATTTGAATTTCAGGATCCTAAGCCCAAAGCCTTTGGCCTGGAGCCTGGCATAACACCGTGAGGGATGAGGGATTGGTGGTTAGGATTCGGGGTTTAGGGTTTGGGGAATTAGGATTTAGGGTTTAGGGTTTAGGATCTAGGGTTCAGGGCTTAGTGTTTAGGATGTAGGATTTCTGGTTTAGGGCTTCTGATTTAGGATTTAGGGTTTGGGGTGTGGGGTTTCATCTTGCTCCTCAGGAATCATGATAGCCTTGACTTGGTATTGCCCCCCCGCCCCCCCCCTGGCTCAAGAAAAACCCTAAACCCTATATCGTAGACCCTAAGCCGTGTATCCCAAACCCTAAACCCTAGACACTAAACCCTAAAGACAAAACAGTCAAAACAATTGTTACAGCTTCAGGGTCCTTGCAACCTCTACAGTGGTCAGCTAAGCACTCCCCTATGTAGCCAAGGGTTTAGGGTTTTAGGGGTTTAGGGTCCGAAGATCTTCAGCTTCTGCTGTATGCAATTGCGAGTAATTATACGGTGATGTGGAGAGGTACACGTACAGGCAATATTCTAGGGGCTACTTGTGACTTTGAACTAAACCCTCAACCCTAATCAATGAATCCTAAACCCTATAGCTTGAACCCTCAATCCCCACCATAGACCCTAAACCTTACATCCTGAACCCCAAACCTGAAACCATAAATCCTAAACCTTAAGCCCTAAATCCTAAACCTTAAACCCTAAATCCCAAACCCTAAACCTAAATCCCAGACCCTGAGCCCGAAGTCGAAGATCCAACTTAATGAAGACCTGTGATTAATAAACCAACTCCCCTTAAGGTTTAGGGTTTAGAGTTTAGGGTTTAATAGGGGTTATAATAGGGATCCGAATATTAAGGCCCTTAAAGGGGGGGGGGGTTGTTAATCACAGATCTTCAGTAAGGCCATGTAAATGGCCACCTCAGTATGCGACACCAAGTCCGCGTTCATTGTTGAGGGCTTAGGCTTGGGACTTGAGGGGTAAATTAGGGTTTAGGATTTAGGAGTTTGGATTTAGCGTTTTAGGGTCCAGGATTTAGGGTTTCAGGTTTAGGGCTTGTACGAAACCCTTCAAGAATCACAAGTTGTTTGTGTTAGACTGTGAGACTATCCCAATGTACGGAACCGGAAATGCTAAGATTCCGGAAATAAGGCATCTAGTAGTTTCCCAAAATAGGGCGACCTCCGCATAGACCCAATATATAAATTATCGTCCTTATTATGAGGACCAAAAAGGGTACCACTAATTTGGGGAAACCTTAAACCCCAATCCCTAAACCCGATTAAACCTATAGCCCTTAGAAACCCCGGAAACAAAGGGATCTGAGGTTAGAGGCGAGTTGTGTTCTGCTGTCCTGCAGGTGCTTTTGGGAGCGTGAGGGTGGTCTGGGTCGCTTGGACTACGATCCGGTGCCTGCCTCTGGATGTTTTTAGCGCGGTTTAGGGTTTAGGGTTTAACCCTAAACCCTAAACCCTCATGCAACAACTGTTGATACTAAAAGTCCTGCATGCCCTTATGTTGCTATAGTACCATGATTACCCCTGTATGATATGCCTAGGGTCATGCAGGTTTGTTAGTATACAGGTCATAATCGCAAATTACCCAAAATAATGGACATTATGGTTATTATTGTGGGCACTTGGGCGCTCTGGCTACTGTTCGGTGATTTCTGACCTTTGTTTTCGGACAACCTAGAGCGCTTTCCATCATGGGTCCAACGTTGCAAGATCGTCCTGTAAGTTGAGGTTTAGGTTTCAGGGTTTAGGGTAATCAAGGTTTAGGGTAATCAAGGTTTAGGGTTTATCAGGTTCAGGCTTCAGGGTTTAGGGTTGAGGGTTGGAGGTGAGGTGTTTAGAGCTGTCGCAGGCTTGTATGCATATTTGGATGGTTTCGACATTGCTGACCTTGAATGCAGATGTAGAGATAGTTGCTTTGTCTTTTGGCAGACCCTGCGCGTTGTTTTGAAGGTCAACTGTTGGCTGCCGCATCAGCTGAATAGTAATTGTTTCTGTTTATGGGGAGGCTTCCACACACAACCCTAAACCCCAAAACTGCAAACTTCGCTATACAGGCCCAAAGCTCTATAATCCTTACCGTTCGGTCTTCTCCTAGTTACTGCAAGCCTTACATTTCAAATATCCCGATATAACTAACTCAACATACCCCCCTTAAAACGCCTGTCCCTAAGGCTTCAACCCTGAACCCTTAAACCCCAAACCCTTAATTATCCCGATATAACCAGCTCAACATACCCCCCCGACAACTCCTGTCCCTAAGCCTTAAACCCTAAACCCTTAAACCCGAAACCAAAAACCTTAAACCCTTAACCCTTGAACCCTAAACTCATAAATCCTAAACCCTTAAACCCTGAACCCTTAAACCCTAAACCCTAGGTTCGGTGAACCATGTTTGGCATCCGAGGGCTGTTTCTTTCGCGGTTCTCGTATCAGACCCCCGGCCTCCAGAACTTGATGAAACCCCTACAAAACCCCATATTGCGTGGGAGTCCAAGGCTCATATGGGACGTTAGGGAGGCCTTAGGGAGCTTTAGTAAGGTAGGTAGGAAAAACCTATGTTGCACCGTGCTGCATAGTGTAATGCCTCGTAGGTGCTATTTTAGACAGCCTTACGGCATTTGTAGTATACCAACCTGTCGCCACACATTTTTTGTGAAACACGTATGGAGCCTGAAGCCAGAACCCCCAACCCCTGGCAACTGGGTCATGTTTGCTTATTCTATCATGCTAAACTGCACTGGGATAAATATTGGAGTCATCGTATTTGAAGAAGGAACCATGATAGATCGTCCCAGCGCAGGTGAATAGCTTGAGCCTGGATGCTGCCATCACTCAGTAGCACTTGGATAATGACAGATGAATGGTCATATGAAACACTTATTTCATCTTACACCTATTATAGACTGTTATTGGCTGGAAGCAGTACCAACTAAACTCCCAGTGTTCATTTCATTCCCGGTTTTCTTGTGAACTTGATTCTCCATCCTTCTACCTTATTACACTACTCTTGATATGTACCTGTATGCCCCTATAGAACATTATATAGTTCTCATATAGTTCTATCTTAAGCCCTAACGCCCAGCCCAAACCCGAACCCCCAAACCCTAACACCTAATCCCTAAACCCTGAACCCCTAATCCTGGGGTACTGGTTGGAGAACAATCTCTAATATTATTTCGTATCTAATATGACCCCTAATATAGACTGTTACAGGGTGGGGACAGTACCCAACCTAAAGCCACAATACGACCCTGTACCCTTGAAACGTGGGCGAAGAGGTGGCTGCACGCGAGGGCAAGACACTCCCGGCTTGGGCCGGGCGCTTGAATTTGGTTGTTGGGCAATGGCCATGGACCCTAAACCCCAAATCCCTACATAGGGAGGTGGGGGCAGCACCCCAAGCGTGGATTCAAAGAAGCCTGCTGGCGGCTTCGGTCACCAGAAATCCCATAGCCGTAGCCCGTGTCTTTCCGGACGGCCTTGAGGGTTTGGGGCGTGGGGTTTAAGGTGTGGGGTTTAGGGTTTAGGGTTTAGGGTTTAGGATGTGGGGTTTAAGGTTTAGGGATGGAATACCTTACAACAAATGAGCTTGTTGAAACTTGGGGGTTGCCTTGTATACCTCAATGCCTACGATCCTAGTTCCAGAGCGCACGAGGAAGAGACCCGGTTTTTTTTCAACTTTCAAAACTTCTGAGATCCTCCATCTACCCTGAGGCTGTTATTGTGGGTTTAGGGCTGTTATTTCATATACCTTTTTGGGTTCAGGTAGGGACCATATGCCCGCATTTTAGGATACAAGGCGGATCCTTCTGACAAGAAGTCGAGCGGTCGGAGGCTGTGTTTCTGGGACCTTTTAAACCCTAAACTCATAAACCCCTAAACTCTTAACCCCTAAACCCTAAGCCCTATCCCCTAAAACCCCTAAACCCTAAAACCCCTAAACCCTAAAACCCCTAAACCCTAAACCCGGGGTGGGGCCGCTCCCCATAGTTCAAGTACCCGATACTCACTTTTGAGCTGCTGTCAAGACTAGGGTGATCAAGGGACCATAATAAGGGTCGACATGGGGGTGGCTTTGGCCTCAATGTGCGATTTAGGGCTGTGGGTTATGTGACCCCATGTTCATGAATCATATGGGAAATATTGACTGTAGCTCGTATACTTGCCCGAAACCTGAATGCCAATCGCTACGACCCAATGCCACAGCATCACTAAGTGTCGGTCATCATTGGGGACATGAAGCATTTGAGTTGATTGCCACAGCAACCCTAAACCCAAAAACCTAAACCCTGAAAACCCCAAACCCTAAAAACCGTAAACCCTCAAAACCCTAAACCCCCAAAACCCCAAACCCTAAAAACCCTAAACCCTTAACCCTATGAGGCGAAGCCTTCAGGAAACATCCTGGCGAACAAGACCATGGCAGGTCGGACTGCAGCCAGACTTCCCAAAACTTGTAAGTTAGGGTTTAGGGTTTAGGGTCAAGGAGTTTAGGGTTTTGGGTTTAGGGTTTAGGGGTTTAGGGTTTAGGAGTTTAAGGCTTTGGGTTTAGGGTTTAGTTTAGGGTTTAGTAGGGTTTAGGAGTTTAAGGCTTAGGGTTTAGGGTCTAGGGGTTTAAGGCTTTGGGTTTAGGGTTTAGGAGTTTAAGGCTTTGGGTTTAGGGTTTAGTTTAGGGTTTAGGGTTTAGGAGTTTAAGGCTTAGGGTTTAGGGTCTAGGGGTTTAAGGCTTAGGGTTTAGGGTTAGGAGTTTAAGGCTTAGGGTTTAGGGTTTAGGGGTTTAAGGCTTTGGGTTTAGGGTTTAGGGGTTTAAGGCTTAGGGTTTAGGGTTTAGCGGTTTAAGGCTTTGGGTTTAGGGTCTAGTTTAGGGTTTAGGGTATGTTGTGTACAATTTGGATACTGCCTCCACCCTGTAACAGTTGGATAAGATAATTGCCCCTAATATGACCCCCAAGATAGACTGCTACAGTAGAACGTGGGGGAAGCACTCAAACCCCTAAACCCTAAACCCTATATCTGTCCCACGAAACCTAAGCCCTAAACCCTAAATCCCTAAACCCTAAACCCTATATCTGTCCCACGAACCCCTATAAAAGCGAGGCAGGGCAGTATGGGTTCTTGGGAGGTCAGGCACCTCAGGGCGGCGTTGATGGGGTCTCGGGGTTGTGGGGCGGGATGTTGAGGTTTAGGATTGATACGGTTTAGGGATTTAGGGTTTCCTAAACCCTAAACTAGGGTTTAGGGTTTAGGGTCTCCTAAACCCTAAACTTTAGAGTTAGGGGGCAGGGTTTACACGACGGCATTCGGCGGGCTGAATCCCGTTTTGATCCATCCAAAATAGCCGACTCCGAACTCCGAATGTTTAGTGCTTAGGGATTTTAAGGTTTGGGGTTTAGGGTTTAGGGATCTTCAGGTATAGGGTTCAGGGGTTTTGAGGTTTAGGGTTTAGGGATTAAGGAGTTCAAGTTACTGTATTGGGGAAGCCCTGGTATTTACTACGCATAAAGCCCATTATGGTATCTAAATTTACGTTCCTTAAGCAGTTACCCGGTAAAGGCATCAGGGTTCGTAGGTGTTACGTCGTGGACATTTCAAATACGCATAATGATGGCCTTGAACTTGTGGCCGCAATGAATCTTTATAGAATGAGCATGATGGAGATAATAAGACCAAAATAAATCAGTATAATGGGTTGTTATTCTGGGGCCCTAGGCTTGTAGATATTCCGCAATTTAGGCTCCAGTCTAAAGTCCATAAATATTACCTTTTGGGGCTAGTTGGAGCCTTGGGTATTTGGGATTATAGGAAGCCTGACAAACTCAGGCATGAAAGCTTCAACTGAGAACCGGAAGCACCGTAGTTGAAGGTTCCGGATTTTTTGCAGGGTTTAGGGTGGTGCGACCCAGTATAGCCCGTATTTCTATCCCAGATATAACCCGATTAGGGGACATTGTTGGAGTAAACTACAATCAAAAACGGGTTAGAAGTTAACCCTAACCCCAATAAACCCTGAACCTTAACACCTAAACCCCTGAAACCCTAAACTCCTAAGCCCTAAAACCTACACCTAAGTCCCAAAACCGCCACCTTGCTCAGCAACTGGACCTAAACCCGTTTGGATGGCAGGTGCCGAGAAGGAGAATTTCAGACCCCGGGTCCCTGTGGCCCGAGCAGCAGAGGCCCTTTAAAGGGATACATGTGGGGGGATTATATAGGGGAGTATTATAGGGGTTATTACGGGGGATGCTAGGAGTTTAGACTATGGCTCATTTGAAGGCTAAGTTCTGGGTAGGGTTTAGGGGTTTAGGGGTTTAGGGTTTAGGGTTTAGGGTTAAAGGTCCTTGTAAACAAGGGACCATTGGGAATACACTTCCTTAGAAGGGGATCCTAAGCAAACAGGGAACCTACATTATGGCCATTTTGGGGACAGGTATTTTGAACAATTACCAATGTACCATAGCCTAGACTCCTTAAAAGAGGGTTCCATGAGGTTTATCAAGGGAAATATGAGCTGTAGCCTAGACTCCTTAAAGTGGGTTCCATAGGATCTAAAGGGATATATGAGCTATAGCTTAGACCCCTAAACCCTAAACCCTAAACCCTAACCCTATAATGGGTCCATAGGGTTTAGGGTTTTGGAGGTTTGGGTCTACACTCCTGTGAGCTATAGTCTTAACTCCTTACAGGGTGGTTTTATAGTGTTTAGGGTTTAGGGTTCACTAGGGATATATAGGGATACATAGGGTTATTTGGGGGATAAAAAGGGATACATAAGGATATTTGGGGAGAGAGAGAGAGATTTATACATGTATACATATATATACATGGCGATACATAGGGTTATTTGGGGTTAGAGGGATCCTTAGGGTCATTTACGGGTACTGTACATAGGGGTACATAGGGTTATTTTGGTATACATGGTGATACATAGGGTTGTTTGCGGGTTTATAGGGATATAGGGATACATGGGTTATTTGGGATATATAGGGATACATAGGGTCATTTGGGGATATATAGGGATATATAGGGTTATTTGGGGGTATATAGTGATACATAGGGGCATCTATGGATACATAGGGGTATATAGGAGGAATTGAAAAGATAATGGAAGCTACCCTGAGCAGCAGAGGTAAGGGGCTTGGTTGCAGGCCTTTGGGATTGCCCTGGTGAGTTTGGATGTGGATTTGTGATTATTTGGTTGATATCCTTGTGTTGGTTTAGCTCCGAAAGACCTGGAAGGCGGTCAGGAGTTTGTTGGGTTTGGACGTGTGGGTGGTCGGGTTTGGCTGTCAGGTTACACCCCAGACCCTAAATCCCTAAACCCAAAACCCAAAGGCCCGTGGGGTTAAAAAAAACCCAAACCCTAAGCCAAAAGCCCTAGATCCCTAGATCCCAATACCCTAGATCCCAAAACCCAGAACCCCAAAAGTTAAACTCCACACTTCAAGAGTGCTAAGGTTGAAATTATCCGAGCGTGTTTTTTCCACATGTTGTACGTGGTTTCAGGGTTTATGGAGTTTATGGGGTTTATAGGGCTTACAGGCTTTATGGGGTTTATGGAGTGTATGGGGTTTAGGCTTAAGGGTTTATTTGTGTGGGCAGTGTGCTTTGTTGTGTACTTTTTGTTTCCATGGGCTCGATAGGCGGGCCTCAGAAGACAACCTGCCAAATGAATGTCCCTAGTTCCAAGTGCCAGACTGCTCATGCCAGGCAGCTAAGTGCATAGCCGATAATGTAGAATGTAGAGGCCTGATGTTTTCTATTATTCTTCTCTCATAGTTCTTCTAATTAGAACTTTGGCACTATAATCTACCGTGCAACCCCATTCTATTTCTTGAGGCCCCTGTATTGTCCCTGAGTGTGCACCAAAAAGTCAGCTTAGAATTGGTAGCCTAGCCGTGGTTGAGGGGACAGGTCTGTTGGTTATTTAGTGTTCAAAGTACTGCCCCTAAACCCTAAACCCTGGTAGTCTCAGGTTTGGAGAGCCATGAGCTTTCCAGGGAATCTTTTGGAATGTCCACTCCCTGAATTCCGTCATCTCCTTAACTTCCTGGCGGTTTGTAGGGGATTGGGGAATACAGTATCTAGGGACTTTAGAGAGGGTATCTCCCTTTATTCCCTACTAACCCTAAAACCTATAAGCCCTCAACCGATTATAGTCCTTTATTCCCTACTATCCCTATATCATATAGGGGCGATATAATTACGTAAGGTTGATATTCCCTTATTCCCTACAGAAAACCAGCAAGTTAAACTCAGATTCGGGGTTTCCAAAAATCAGGGGTGCCTCTTTGGGTCCCCCTGGTAAAGACTATGGTCTAGTATATTGGGCTCCCCCCAACTTGTGGAAACTCACAGGATTGCTTGCGCCCTGAGCTTCTCAGACCCGCAAGACCCAAAGTTTGTTCATTTAAGCTTGCTTCGCAAAGTTTGATCCCCTAAGCCCTAAACCCCTAAACCCGTAAGCCCTAAACCCTTAACCCTTGACTGTGTTCACACAGATAAAGCGTTGCTGTGTCAACGTTTTATCAAGCTGTGTATACTCGGTTTCATGTACGTACATGATTTACACTCAGGGCCCAAAGACCTACTATAAGGCTGAAGTATAAACCCTAAACCCTAAACCCCTATATAGACCCTAAACCCTAAACCATAAACCCTAAACAATACTATACGCCTGCCATATACCATACAGCTGCATGGTTTCTTTGGGAAAGGCCCAGAAGCCGCGGGCCGTCAAGCCAGCGAGGCAATGCATCAGGAATTTCATGGAATTTGGGGTTTAGGGTTTAGGGTATAGGGTTTAGGGTTTAGGATTTAGGGTTTCGGGTTTAGGGTTTAGGGTTATAGAGGGATTATAAGGGTTGTATTGGGGTTATGTAGGGATATTACCCCCCCCCCCCCAGAATGGAGAATCAAATGGACAAGAGAATGGAAAATGAAATGGAAACAGGGCTTTAGGGTAGAGTTACTAGACCCTTACTAGGGTTATATTGGGGTTCTATTGGGATGATGGAAAAGAACATGGAAACTACTATTTGGGCTTAAGGTGTATATATAGGAATTAGGGTTTACGGGCTAGGGGTTTAGGGGTTTAGGGGTGTCGGCTTTAGGTCTGGGGTGTAGCAGTTCAGGGTGAAAGCGAGCTGATTGAACACAGGACCAGGGTGTGATATGAAAATATTACAGCCCACAGCCCACAACTTACCGCCCTCTGGTCAACTGAAAAACCGCTCCCCCGGGGATCTATAAGTCTAATTACTGATTCGTTTTGACCGTCGAAGTTCATAAATAGCACCTATGTTGGGCTGCTTCCTTGGCAACTCAAAGCTCAAGATAGAATAGGGTTTAGGCCGTTGGGCTTCAGGGTCCTATGGAGAATCAAATGGAAAGGAACATGGACAATGAAATGGAAATGCTCGTATGTAGGACACAGTAATGCGACGACTTTGGCAGATCTTGCGTCGACCGTTCATTGTTGTCCAGCCCTCCGAAATACCCCAAGATTTGAGGGTTTAGGGTTTAGAATCCTAGCCAATATCCCTGCTTTGGGGTAAGAGGCCATGATTACAAGGATTATCAGGGATTTAAGAGGCATGATTTTGCAAGCAAGCTACTTTTAGGGGTGAGGGCCTATGAAAAGTACGATCGCCAAATCCGGCCATATACTGGAAATGTGGTACAGGAGTAGCCTACAAGAGCGGAATTCTGCCGATTCGATGCATGTTATCTGTATTTTATACCTTATGGCCAATAAGGGTGCAGAGTTCATTTTGTTGTTGTTTTTTTGAGAGCTGGCTGCACGCAGAATCTAACTGGCACCAGACCTTTTGCTTGTTTTTGGTTTTCAAGACTTTGACGCAGCTTCAAATGACCCGTAATGATGCATGGGTCTCTTCGCGGGAGTCGTTGTTTGCATGTATCCGCGGCTTGATTCATAGAAGCAACAATCAATTGTAGAAGCCAAAAGAATAATGTGTTGGTCCTAGATTCCTGGTAGAATTATGGCATAGGGTACCTGGGATTGACCACACAATGATACCCGCATGTTTTCGTCCCCTACAGTCACCCTCTTCGGTTCCGCTGGCGTTTTGCTCAAGATGGCCAGGGATTCTTGAAGCATCGGGAACTGCATCTTAAGTCATTTGCATACGTACCCCTAATTCCCTTAACCTCAAACCCTAAACCCTAAGCTCTAAATCCCTAATGCCCTAGACCCTAAACCTGATAGACCTTCAACCGCTATGGGCAGCATGAGCAGTGCCATTTCAGGACGGAAGAGGACCTGCCTGACCACGGCTTCCTGGCATCATGGTATACCTCCCAAACACCCAGGATCAGGGTTTAGGGCTTAGGGTTTAGGGTCTTGGGTCTAGGGTTTAGGGCTTAGGGTTTAAGCTTTAGGATTTAGAGCTTAGGGGTTAGGGTTTGAGGCTTAGGGTTTAGGGTTTGGGGTTTGGAGGGCTTCTAATAGCCCGAAGTAGGTAATATAGCGTGTAGGATTTCGGGTCTAGGTCTTAGGATATCTAGTTTAGCGTCCGGGGTTCACGGCCTAATAGGGGCTCAGGGTTGAGGGTCTACAGTCCATGCAGAAAAGATACCTTCCGAAATACCTTCCGAAACGTCATTAGACTGAGTTTTTGGTGTCGGAGGTCTGAGCCCTAACAATGAACCCTAAACCCGAAACCCGAAGCCCCAACCCCTAAACCCTCAACCCTCGTATTCCCCGTAGAGATGGGTGTTTGGGAGGTCTAGATGATGAACACTTCGAGCAGGCAAGCCTGAAAACGTGAGAAGACGCTCTAAGGCTTGTAAGGGTTTCGGGGCTTAGGGTTTAGGGGCTAGGGGTTTAGGGTTAGGGTTCAATTAGCGTGGTGGCAGAACTGCGCTTGGATCTCCTGGCTAAGTATGTCTATTTAGTAACAGGAGTTCTGGGGCTTGTAGTAGGGGTTATCGGGGATAGTAGGTAGACTTACAAAGTTTAAAGATCCTTCAAGTAAACACCCGCAGTATGTTCCCGCAACCGAAGCAGCTGGTGACACTGGCGCGGTTTAGGGTTCTAGGGCTTAGGGAATTCTCCGAACCGGCTTCTCGCAAAAAAGAAAAGATAAGCTTGAGAAACCGGCAGCTGCGTGGAGTGCCCTACACTCAAAGGGTTTAGGGTTTAGGTTCATGTAATTATATAGTATATACTTAGTGCCCAAAGTGATTCACATATACCTACTTTAAGTCTTGTGAAGCAGGTCTTGCTTCGCTTACTGTGGACCGCACCTATGGTGCACACGGCAGCTAACCCCTATACCTACTTGAAGGCCCAAGTATATACCACACGGCTACATGAACCCTTTGGGAAAGCCACCAACTCAGAATCTGATTGACATTTCCAAATTCGGGCTCATATCATCTTAATCATCCGAATTCTAACCAATTAGCAGACTCAATTGACATGGGCTATAGTCTACTTGAACTCCTTAACGGGAGTTTGTAGGGGATCCGAACAGGGCTTGGACTACGGCTCACGTGAACCTGCAGCTTAGGCGTGGGTGAAGCCGGTGGATGGAAACGCGTCTACGGTGAAGGAAATCCGAAAGTTGAGGTGCCTGTGCTTCAACCTGACTGCTACCACGGGGGTTCAAGGTTTAGGGTTAACGCGGTCCCTTTTCAAAAAACTGTTTTTTGGGATATGTAGGGTTTAGGGTATGGAGCAGGAGGCAAAGAAACTCGAAACTTCATGGAAACTGGGTTTCTGTTCGGGCTTAACAGGCCCTAAACCCCAAACCCTAACCTACACCCTAAACCCTTGAGAGGCAACTTACGGATGGAACTCAACTCTCCTTTTGCAGGCCCATCGCAAGTTTGCCAGGGTCCTACGATGCCTGCCTGAACCTCCTAAGGCTTAAAACTCTAAACCTGAAAACCGCAAACCCTAAACCGTAAAACCCTCCAGCTTGAAACCCAAAACCCTATTCAGGCAGGTAGGCTTAAGGCAGCCTCAACCCTAAACCCTAAACCCTCAACCTTAGACCCTAAACCCTAACCGGCTCGGAGCGGGTGCTCATTTGGGACTGCATGGAGCTGACTTCCTTAACCTTCCATGCATCCAAGGTGACCTGTGAAATTACGAAGCTCTTTCTCACCTGGTTCAGGGTTAAGGGTTAGTAAGCCAAGGGTTCGAGGTTAAGAAGCATCCCTGTTGCATCCAGCCGCCCTTAAGATATCCCCCCGCCCAGCAAGGAACTAAGTTCGACGATTGAGAAGCACCTTGCAAGATGGAAATCAAAGCTACCTGCACCAGATGAGCCTTATAACCCCCTATATATATACAACACTATTATATTACATTCGTTTCCATGTTCTTTTCCGTTTTCCCTTTGTAACCTAATCCTTTCAACACTACACTGACCGAAGCGCAGCTTCTCACTTGTCAGACCTTTTGGGCGGATCTAGAAAACACATCCCTCTTACGGGCTTCGAAAAAGTTACTAAATCCTTAACCCCTAAACCTCTAAAACCCTTAAAACCCCTAAAGCCCCTAAGCCACTAGAAGCCCTAAAACCCTAAACCCGAACCCTCAAACCCTAGAAGCTCTAAAGCCCTAAACCCTGTGCGGGCATCCTGGGGCTCTACTTCCTAGAGGCAACAACAGGCCTGGAGTACTGCATTCAGGGGAATGTAAAGCCTCACCCGACCTCACTCTAAATGCTGGGTTTATGTAGGGAATAGTAAAAAAATCGCCTGAGATTTGGAATTGAAATTCTTGTAAATTTCCCTGAACAGGCATGGAGCACTGTATTCAATGAGCCCTCCCAACCCTAGCTACATACTGACCCCAGACCTCCAGAAATAGTCAGAACACGTCAGAACATGTCTTCCACTCATTTTGGGTCCGGGCACCCAAATCCTGAAAGGATCTCCTTCATGGGGGTATATAGACATATATAGGGAGTATTATACAGGTTATTAAGGGGGATACTATGAATTTAGACTGTAACTCATATGGTACCACATATTACTATTGGATACCTTGTTCAAACCCTTAAGGGGGGTTCTGTTTCTAGATCCGCCCAGGGGTCTTGGTAGCTGAAGCTTGTGAACAACCCTAAACCCCAAACCCTAAATCCTAAACCCCAAACCCTAAATCCTAAATCACGGAAGTGTAGGGCTCAGGTCGTCCAAGGCTAAAAAGACAGGATCCCGGTGTTGAGGGCACGGTTACTATAGTATTTACCAGCATGTGAGCTATAGTCTAAATGGGGGTTTCCCAAAATTAGGGGTACCATTTTGGGTGTCCTTATGATATAGTGTATTAGGGTCTATATTGGGGTCCCCCCATTTTGGGAAACTACCAAATTCCTTAAGTGAACGTATATAGGGGAGTATTGCAGGCTTACTAAGGGGGATACTAGGAGTTTAGACTATGGCTCGTGTCACGGTTGTATTGCTTCACTGCTGCCATTCCTACCGCTATTAACTATTACGTTCACCCTTTGGCAAGGAAGCGCTTGCCTCGCAAACTTGTAGATCTGATCCACGAGTTCGCACGGGACCCGCGCCGCTATGCTGATTTTTGAACCCTAAACCTCTAAACCCTAAACCCTAAACCGTGTGGCGGTTGTTTGGGGTCGAGGGGTTGAAAGCTTGGGGGTGAACAGCTTGGGCGAACTCTGAGGGACCCGGGAGTTGCGAATCGGGTTGAAAACCTAGTTATAGCCAGTGACAACGAGTTGTAATTATAGAGAGCGCCGTAAACCCGAAACCTTGAGGGGAATGTAGTACATTATTACGTAACTGCAACATCCCTCAAAGAAGGAGTCTTGCGAGCGGCCAAAATGTTAGGAGCCCAAGCATTAGTGTTTGTCCTTGCTTCGGGGTTTGACATGACCTTCAGGGCAGATGTAGTAACAAGCACAACTTAGAGCCCTTCGGCTGCCACCTCACCTACACAAGCAATAACTGCTATATGGCTACTTGCCCCTAGGGCTCCGGTCTAGTCATCTAAGTAATGGGATCTGGATTCTAGATACCCTGAACCTTAAACCCTAAGCCCTGACTAAATCTATAGTTGCATAATCCAGTAGCCTACTATTTCGGTAGCGGGAAGCCTTAGGGTGCTTCAAAGTATTTGCAGCCAGATTCTCAGTCTTCAGCAGATCTACACGAGCTTCTGTCAGCACGCAGCGTACCAAGGGACCATTAAGGGCGGACATAGGGCTCCCCTCTTGTAGCTTAATTAGTATGGAACCAAAGTCCTAAGCCCTCAACCCTACACCCTACACTCTTAACCCTAAACCCTTTAAACCCTGAACCAAAACCATGTCCATGTCGATTAGTTTTCTTGGAAATTCACCTTTCTGCAGCCTTTAGGGTTTAGTGTTAGGGTTTAGGGGCTTAGGGCTCAGGGTTTTGGATCTTCAGGGGCAAGTGAGATGCAGGCCGTGCTCAAGACTCACTTCACTTCAACTGTTGTAGGCTGAAATCCTAAACCCTAAACTGCGCCATGTTCTTCATGAAGGAGCTACTCCACACTTCATTCCGCCTTACAGTACAAACCCTGCATGAGCTTAAAAAGGCTAGATCTTGGGCATAATCATGTTTTGGTATACTTACATCATGGAAGATTTGTAGTACCAACCTCATTCCATATAGTAACCGTTATATAGCCCAGAACAATGTGCAAAACTAACTAGAAACATATAGTAGGTTCCATCTCTTTTGCAACTCTTTGTTCACCCTAAACCCTTTAACCCGTTTCAAGCCCTGAGCTCTTTAAACGTAAAGCCTTTAAACTTGAAACCCTGAACCCTTTGAACCCTAAACCCTTCAAACCCTAGACCCTCTAGACCCTCCAGACCCTCTAGACCCTCTAGACCCTAAACCCTGAACACAGACCTCCCCAGCTTTGCCCAGGTTTCCAGGAGGACGCATCAAACGAGCCTGGCTGCATTGAGGAAGTCAATGGAGACGGCTCCTTCACCATCACGGAGTCCCGGGCCTACAAGGAGAGGCTTCTAGGGGTTATATAGGGTTTATATTGGGGATATATTGGGGTTATATGGGGGGAGTCCCGAAGCTACAAGGAGATTGGAGGTTTAGGGTTTAGGGTTTAGGATTTAGGGTTTAGGGTTTAGGGTTTCATGTTTTATAGGGGTCTATTGGGGAATAATGGAAAAGAACATGGAAACTATTCTAATAGGGTTTAGGGATGGAGATGCTACTAGGGGTTATATAGGGTTTATATAGGGTTTATATTGGGGATATATTGGGGTTATATGGGGATAATGGAAAAGAAAATGGAAACTACTATATTATATATGGACTGCATTTAGGGTTTAGGGTTGAGGGCCCGAAGCTACAAGGAGATGGACTGCATGTAGGGTTTGGGGCTAAGGGTGTAGTGTTGAGGGCTTAAGGGTTTAGGGTTTAGGCTCTTGAGGGTTTATAGGCTTTACTTCTGCAAACCCTAAATCCCAATTTCTAAGCCCTAGTATCAACAGTATTGCAAGGAGATAAGCCAACCAAGTGTACCTGGAGAAGCCCAAGCCGGCGGCTCGTGTTATCCTGTGGTTGCCAGGCAGGGCTCTCTCAGAGGGCTGTTTGTTGGGGTGGTTGTTGGTTGCATTTAGGGTTCAGGGTTTAGGGTTTAAGGCTTAGGGTTTAAGGCTTAGGGTTTAAGGTTTAAGGTTTGGGGTTTTAAGGTTTAGGGTTTGCGATTTAGGGTTTAGGGCTTATTGGCTTTGGATTTGGGATTTGAGTTTCGGGGTCTAGGGCTCATAGATCCAGCACGAAATTCTGGTACTGGTAACCCCAAAAAAGCATGTGAGGTTATTCGGGATTGTAGCGCAGTTGTTGCTGAGTATATGCCGGTCTCCTTAGGAAGATGGATTTGTGCATGTATGGCTGGTGAACCGGAGACCTTAAATTCAGTCCATGGGTCGTACAGGTAGTCTTCCGAGGGGTTTTGTACGGATTCCCTGAACCCTAAACCCGAGTCTCTAAACCCTGATCCCTAAACCTTAAACTCTAAACCCTAATCCCTAAACCCTAAACCCTAGACCCTAAACAGGGGTTGCGGGATTCCAGCGAATGTGGCGTGAGAGATGGTAGAGGCTGAGTTCAGAATACCAGTTTGGAGTCTGTAGGAGTTTGTAGTGTTTGGATTAGAAAACTCACAATCCTGAACCCTGAATCCTAAACCTTCAACCCTAAACCCCCAACCCTGAACCCTTAACTCTAAACCACTAAACCCTAAACCCTAATCAAGCCTGAACCCTTAACCCTAAACCCCTGAAACCAGGGTTCAGATTTGCAATGCGAAGGTCCAGCTGTTTAGGGGGCTCCCAGCTCCGTAAGTAGTAGACTGCTGGGCTATGGAGTTTAGGGTTTAGGTTTTAGGGTTTTGGGTTTAGGCTTTTAGGGGTTTAGGGATTAGGGTCTAGAGTTTAGGGTTTAGGGTTTAAGCTACTGGGTTATGTAATTGTAGGGTATATGGACCCCAGAAGCCTAAACCCAATCCCTACACCCTAAATTCGAATCCCTAAACCCTCATCCCTAAACGTTAAATTCTAATCCCTAAGCCCTAAGCCCTAATCCGTAAAGCCTAAACCCATTATTTAGGAAAGGTGTTCGCTTTTGCCGAAGTCACGCACAGCGGAGCAGATCCTATCCCGGGGTTGAGGATTTAGGGATTAGGGAATCATGGTACTATAGTCCATGAAGGTCCTGCATTGCTTGCAGTATCAGCAGTATGGAAGCAACCAGCCCTTACAATCATTGCTGCATGTGAGCTATAGTCTTAACCCCTAAGCCCTAAACCCTAAAAACCCTAAACTCCTTCAAGGGAATTATGTAGGGGATTGTATAGGGTAGTATATAAGGGGGATACTAGGAGTTGAGACGATGGCTACATGTAGGATTCAAAATAAGTGCTTGGCCCCATCATGGCCTAGCGTTCAGGGTTTATAGGGTTTAGGGTGTAGTGTTTAGGGTTCCGGGATTTGAACCCTAACCCCTAAATCCTAAACCCCAGCCCCTCTTAACCTAAACAACAGGTACAAAAATGGGCTCCGGCGCACTATTAACCTGGCGTGGGGCAGCTCCATCTACGTCTGCTCCACAGGTCAGGCGTTTCCCGGCTGAAAGATCTCAGCTGCAACCGTTCAGCTTTCAAAGGCCTTAACGCTTAGAATGTAGGGTTATGAATCCCGCCTTCCTCCCATAGGGATAAGGTCCTGAGGGGTTTGGGGTTTAATTTCAGGGTTTGCCCACTTTGGGAAGCTTGTTCGCGCATGTTCCTGCCATTCGGCTGGCCGTCAGCAAGCATCACTCTGCACTGGCCTCCCTAAACCCCAAACCCTACACCCTAAATTCCAAACCCTAAACCCCTGAACCCTAAACTTCAGACTCCAAATCCCGAACCCTAAACCGTCAGGTTTGAAGACGTGGACACTGCCATGCGATGCCAGAATGACTATGTGAAAGGAGTGCCTCTGCATGAGCTGGAGAGACGCTACCCGCGAGAGCTCATCCCTGTGTGACGCTTTAAGATCCCTAAAGCCCTAAGGGTCCATGTTCCCAATAAGTAGGTCCATGGAAAGGGATATATGTATATATATATATACGATTATATATATATATAGGAGTATAAATGGGTATGGAGGGTTTAGGGTACAGTAGGGTTCAGGGTTCAAGCACCCAATAGTTTAACGCTTAAATCTGGGTTTCTGATGATTGTAACGCAGGATTTGGGCCATCAAATGATTCTTGGGTTCTTAGACCTTTACGGGATTCCCGTGCTCCCGAAGTTTTTTTGGGAGTTCAACAACCCACCCACATTCCTAAAATTCTAAACCCTAAACCCTAAACCCAAACTGCAGACTTCCTGGAGATTGGGGAACTGCCAGCCCTTAGGGTCCAAGTAATCAGCTATTATTGCCCAGAACCCTTAAGTAGATAGAATATGGGGTAGATGAGGTTCTTATTATAGTATAGCCAACTATAGTCCCAAGGACTAAGATTGGGTAACTCGACCCTTGGGGCAGACACCACGCATTTCTGAAGATTGCAGCGCGTCTGGCGATGTACAGAAGCAATCATTCTGGTGAAGTTGACGTCAACGCTTCAGAGGAGCAAAAAGGAGCGCCCCAAAATTCCGAACAGACTTGTCCGGCAACCCTGCTGCTTTAGGGTTTAGTAGGATTTCGGGTACTTTAGAGTAGCAGACTAGCACCATCATCCAGGCTATTTCAGCCGGTTCTCCAACTGTTCCCAAATCCCCGGCTAGCCGATATGCGAAACAAATGGTTGTTGCTGGGGCAAGCTTGATGGAGCTTCGACTTCGCAACCCTCATTTGTAAACCCCAAAACCTAAGCCCTAAAACCCTGAAAGCTAAACCACAAGCCCATAAAACTTAAAGCCTAAAACCTAAACTTTTTAGCCTCAAGCCCAAAACCAAAACCCTGAGTTTAGGGTTTAGGGTTTAGGGTCCCTAAACCCTAAGGGGGTGGACTTAGGATCTCCTCCATCCTCCTTTTGACAGCTTTGAGCTCGGAGACCCTCAACACTCCTTATTTGAGCCATGGGTCTGAACTCCTTAATGGGGGTTATGTAGGGGACTATACAGGGGAGTATTATGGGGCTTATTGAGGGGGATACTAGGAGTTTAGACTATAGCTCATTTCAAAATGTGTGCTTCTATTGGGTTTAGGCTTTAAGGGTCTGGTCACCCTTAAGCAGATAGAATATGGCTGTGGGTATATCGCAATCAGATCCCCATATACCCCATATTCTATGTACTTAAGGGGGACTATAATGGTTTAGGGTTCAGGGTTTAGGGTTTAGACTTCAGGGTGTGGGGTTTAGGCTCGTTGGAATATGTACTTCAAGAAGGAACTTGAAATCCTGATTTTAAGCCATCTACCCCTCCCCCCGCCCCTCCCCAATACGGATTTTTCCAGCCGGTGCAAATGTTTTCGGGGTGGGCTAGTACTTGGTTCTAGCAACATTTACAACTGGGTTCTAAGTACTCTAAACTCCGCGTAGCCCCTCATGGTAACCCAAGCCTAACCCCTAAACCCTTAAACTTTAAACCCTGCAACCTTAAACCCTGAAACCTTAACCCCCCCTGTACCCGGTCTATATGGTAATTTCCTAAAATGAGAGAATCCCAATATAGACCCCAAAATACTGTAGTCTTTCTTATTGGGACCGCCAGAAAGGTACCCCTAAGTTTGGGAAACCCCACATGTACTAGTACAGTCTCTGCTCCTACTGCCTTGGCCTTGAAGATCCCACGTGTCATCCCAGCTCGAAGCTTATTGCCCAAGAAATGGTGGGGTTTGGGGTATGTGGTTTAGGGATTAGGGGTTTAGGGTCTACCCAGAAAGCCTAGTTACCCATGAACATGGGTCACTTTAACCCAAAGTACTAGGAAACCAGGGGAAAGTTGGGGTTTCGGGTTTAGGGTCTTCAGTTTAGGGCCGAGTTCTTGAGAGGTTCACGATACGCCCGTGGATCTCTGCATCGGGACGCCAAAAACCTTCAACCCTAAACCCTAAAGCCTTCAACACTGGACCGGACCCTTACAACGTTAAACCCTTCGCACTGAACCTTCAACCCTTAAACCTTGAAACCTTACACCCTAAACCCCCCAAACCCGAAAACATTAAACCCTCAAACCCTTAAACCCTAGGCCCTGAATCCTATGCCCTAACTAGTAGTTTCCATTTTCTTTGCCATTATCCCAATACAACCGCAATATAAACCCTAAACCCTAAAACTCTAAAACCCTAAAACCCTAAACCCTAAAACCCTATATAACCCATTATAGTAGTTTCCATTTTCTTTTCCATTATCCCTATATAACCCCAATCTTAACCCTAAACCCTAAAACCCTACAACCCTAAAAACCTACCAAATCCTTAAACCCTAAGCCCTGCACCAAGTCATCGCAGGCCTGTCCCAGCTGCTGCCCGTACACCGAGGCGGGCAAAGTTGACACACAGCCGGCTTTAGGGTATAATATATAGGATTATGTAGGGTTTATATAAGGGTAATGGAAAAGAAAATGGAAACTACCATTTGGGGTTTAGGGTTTTAAGGTTTAAGCTTTAAGGTTTAGAGCTTGGGGGTTAGCGATTAGGCGTTAGAGTTTAGGGTTTAGGGTTCAGGGTTTAGGTAGGCTTGAGGGTTTAGGGTTTAGGGTTTAGGCGTAGGTCATTCTTTGGTAGCCCTAAATAGAGGGTGCCATAATATAATCTATCACCGAAAGGGGCCCATCATTTTGAGAACAAGCCCCGTAGTACCCCTTGTTTAGGTCATTGCAGGTCATTGTAGCTTTGCTCTTCCGGGCTTGGCTTGGTTGCTTAGGGTTATCCGGGAGATAATGCGAAGGAGGAGATGTTTTGGCAGCCTCCCTAAACTACAATCATGGATTCCCTTACTACCCCCTCCAGTGCCTCCGCTTAGGTTAAGGACTTTCAATTAAGCTACCATGATACGGGCTACAATCTAAACTGCTTAAAGGGGGGTATATAAGGGATTTTATTGGGGACTACTTTACTTGCTATACGGGATATTGAGGTGCGTACTGGGAGTTCAGAATGCAGCTCACACAGATGTATGGTATAGTATATTGTACGGTTTCCTTATTCTAGTAACTTGATTGTCCAGAACATAGGATTTCGCTTTTTTTTTTGCAGAAGCTTACAGTCTTTACGTCTCTTCGTCCTATGTTAGGGATACTTGGGACGCTGAACCCTAAGCCCTACTGCTGATGGATGAAATCTTGCACCACCTAGGGGCCCTAAACTACTGTAATTTCTAGGACTTTGGGGACTTAAGGTGGTGCAAGATTTCCTCCATCAAACCCTAAACCCTAAACCCTCAACCCTAAACCCTAAACCCTAAACCCTAGGTTCAGGGAAACGCTGAGGTCTGTGAATTCCTCCCTGAACAACTCGCTGAACACCAGTGGCGCTGCTGAGAACGAGGAGCCGCGATCCCTCTCGTTACCAAAGTTACATAGGGTTTAGGGTTTAGGGTTTAGGGTTACAGGGGATTTACAGGGGATTTACAGGGTTTAGGGTTTAGGGTTACAGGGGATTTACAGGGTTTAGGGTTTAGGGTTTAGGGTTACAGGGGATTTACAGGGTTTAGGGTTTAGGGGTTACCAAATATGAGGGATTTACAGGGTTTAGGGTTTAGGGGTTACCAAATATAAGGGATTTACAGGGTTTAGGGTTTAGGGGTTACCAAATATAAGGGATTTGTAGGGTTTAGCGTTTAGGGGTTACCCAATATAAGGGATTTACAGGGTTTAGGGTTTAGGGGTTACCCAATATCAGGGATTTACAGGGTTTAGGGTTTAGGGGTTACCCAATATAAGGGATTTACAGGGTTTAGGGTTTAGGGGATCTACAGGTTTATATGAGCCATAATCTAGACTCCTTAAAGGGGGGTTATATAGGGGATTACGTTGGGGAGTACTATAGGGGTTGTTAAGGGGGATAGCAGGAGTTTAGGCTTTTGCTCATATATTTATATATAATATAGGGGTTATGCAGGGATACGTGGGGTTTTGCGTTGTACCCAAGGGCTCCTATGTAGTCCCTTTTGTGAGTTCTGGTTTTTGGGTGAGAGTCTTCGTTTATTCCAGCCAAAAAGGAACTACATCCCAAGCACGGAGGGGCATATTATATTAAAATCCCCCTATACCCTCTATTCTCTCTTCTTACCCCACGGGGACCCAGACAGCTAAAACACCCAAACCTATTCCTTTTAAGTTCTAGGCCTTAATCCTAAACCCTAGAATATTTATATACTTGGCTGTCTTCTGCCTGCCTTAGGGCTTTAACTTTTCGGTTTTCCTACTGTCTATATTAAGGAGGCTAAACGTTTAACTTTTAGGGGGGATCCTTAAGACAGCTAAGATCAGTATGCATGCCTAACTCGATTTGGTCCATCTTCGTGGTATGTCAACAGCCAACATGCTGGGACATTCTGGCCAGATTCCCGTAAACCCTAAGCCCTACACCCTGAACCCCAAACCCTAAACCCTACACCCCAAATCCTGCACCCTAAACCCACAGCCCTAAACCCAAACACATTCCGCCGGACTCCTATCATACAAGTAGGCCCTGTCAAGGAGTTCCTGGTTGTTGGTTGTTGTTGCTTCTAGACTTTGGGTTTTAGGGTCTGGGGCTTAGGGTTTAGGGTTTGGGGTTTAGGCTGTAGGGCATTAATCCCGTTCCCCAATGTTCAATAACCCCGCCACTCTGATATCAGATCTTCCCAGCGTGGTGTATCTTAGTAGAATGAGAATTTGCTATATCAGGGGGTGGGGGGTTCCAATATCAGCCCGGAACCTTAAAACTCCAAGAATACGCGGTTTAGGGTTTAGGGTTCAGGGATTTTAGGGGGAGGGATTAGCAAGGCGGGATGTTCTATTTGACCAAATTGTGTCAGCCTCACCCGACTTCACTTTAAACCTTGGTTCGTAGGGTTTAGGATTTACGGTCTAGGGTTTAGGGTACCGTTTAGGGTATGTCCAAGATACCACCCCCCAAAGAAACAAAAAGCCTTGTTGAAAGGTTAGGAATGATTGTATTTTCGCCAGCTTATCCGTTGTATGATGGGTAGTTATAGTCCCCCTTAAGTAGATAGAATATGGCTTTGGGTACATTATAATTGGATCCCCATACACCCGATATTCTATCTACTTAAAGGGGACCATAAACCCTAAACCCTTAACCCTATATAACCCATTTTCTATCTACTTCAGCACCAGGGAGTTATGCAGCGCGGAGCCGCGGAATTCTTGAGCGTCTACATCAGCCAGTATGCTTTCTCAGGGCCTGTTCTTCCTTTGGGTAGCCTTTGCAGTCCCTTATTGCAAGACACAACAAACCCAAACAGGAATTACATAGGAGCCATCATTGTTACTTTCCTACACACAAGAACTGCCAAGATGGCACAGAAAGTTCCCTGGCATCAGCCGTACCACCTAGGCCTCCGCAACACCCATAAGAATAGTCGACATACCCAGTATGTTAGGTAAGGAGCCTGTATTGTAGGCCAACACCCAAAACCCAGAACCATTACGGGAAATAGGGGAGGTTTAGGCACTGCCCCAGAAGGCGCTGAAAGTCAAGATCGAGTCGCAGAACGAGGTAAACCTCCGCTTTGCAGTGCAGGCGGTTGTTGGGTTGCTGTTAAGGAACGAAAACTGAAATTCATTAAGTTACTATGTTGAGGGTATACAGTACAAAATAGGGTTAACCGAAATTAAGTTCCTTAACAGCAGCCCAGGTTGTTGGGGGGCTTTCTCGGTTTTGCCCTTGCAGGCTGGACCATGGGTTCTAGATTATTACGACCCCCCCTCATTTATGGAAACTGTTGGGCTCCCCAATTTCAATGGAAATCCCCGATGTTTTGGGCCAACGCGGGCGTTTACCTTCTGATTGGACTGGCCTTACGCCCTCAAAGAAGATCCCATCAAGCCACCTGTATCTCACCTGCCAGCAACTCTACCATTTGCTTTTTCTCTGCCCGCACAATTCCAAGATTTGTGACACAAAACCCTAAACCCTAAACCTCTCTTTGGTCCTTGCCACAGACGCGCTTACCTGGCCCATTCCCTGCAAAAAACTCTTCAAGCCAGTGGCATGAGTCAAGTAGGAACATTACCTGGGTTGCTGTTAAGGAACTTAAATTAGGGTTTAGGGTATTTAGGGTTTAGGGTATATAGGGTTTAGGGTTTAGGGTATATAGGGTTTAGGGTTTAGGGTTTGAGGATTATGTTATCACCCTATAATGGAGAATCAAATGGAAAAGAAAATGGAAAATGAAATGG
>CAJNIZ010037580.1:0-66691 GCA_905231905.1 Symbiodinium pilosum
CATTAAAAGGGGTGCCACATTAAGTGTCATGAAAGCAATTGGGACCTTGTCATATGGCTCTAGGAATTCCCTTTGAACCTTGGTGGTCGTCTTCTAGATCCCAGAAAGTCCATTCGCATCCCAGGTTGAGCATTCCGAACTCCGTCACGCGCTCAAGTCAGACCCATTTCCTGGTCTACGCTCGATCGTCGCTAGCAGAGCAGAGCACACCAGTGCCCTGGGCTGCATTTAAGGGGATGTAAGAACGTCAAGGTAGGTCCCGATGAACCCCCAATCCCCAGTGATGTGTGCTCAAGACCAGGAGCTGTTTCGTGGCTTTGCGGGGTCCGCATAGGAAGGGGATAAACCTGGATATATGGAAATTCCCTTATCAGTGCAGTAGGATCTGACAACTCACCCATGACATCTTCTTGTCTGGGACATTGCTGCGAATGGTTTCCGAGTGTTACGTCAATAAGGACTGCAAAAAAACACCTTGTGCTACTTCCCTATGATAGGAACCCGTTGCAGGGTTGTAGTGTAGCCCACGGCCAGAGAGCTGCCAGGCATTCATCCAGTTCAAGGATGCCGCGAAGCTTTTCCAGGCCAGGACGTTTGCAGACGGGATGAGTTTAGGGTTATAGGGTTTAGGGTTTTGGGTTTTAAGGTTGTCAGTTCCTGTTGGCGTGCGGATTTACGCGTTAATCCCTTCAGCCTAGATCCCTAACCCGCCTCAACCCCTAAACCTCCATCCTTAATTCCAATGCGCAGGCAACAGAGCTGTACTTCTCGGATGGCGACCTGGACGAGGGCGAGATTGCTGGGATCCTTTGCAGAGTTTGGTTGTACTGAAGTAGTGCTTCATCCTAATTCACAGCATGGGCTACCAGATTGAACATATGCATAGGACTTGCTAGGGTGTGCATGAGGAGTTCGGACAACGGTTGGCAGAATGGCAGAAAGATTTAGTATGCAGTGTCTTGGGGTGCCTTTCCACCAAACTAGGTAACTAGGCCCCATACAGATATTTGGTGTCTTAGGGCCTTCTAGTGACGAGATGTGAATCTGGGTGAAGGTTTTGAAAATCGCAGTTCTTGAGGACAAGTTGGGTCACTCGTTGGGTGCCGACAGATGCCGTTTCAATTGGTGGAAATCCAAGTTGCGGAATGACCTTTGGGCAGACCGCATCTTGAAACTCAGCGTGTATCTTTCGTGTATGTTTTCTTTGACAAATGTGGGTTTTCTGCAGACTCGCATACATGCAGACCCGCAAATGTTAGCTCTATCTACAAGTTGTGGTCAGACAGCCAGTATAGGGCTGTGATGAGCATCTGTGCATCATGACATCCAGAAGTCTTCTTGAGACGCAGCCAGGTAAATCCTACAAGTGTCAACTCCTCCCCTCATCCACAGGACGTTCAGTTTCTGTGGTGAGATCAGCTATGGGTGAGATAAATGAGAATCTCGGGGAATGAGATCCTGGTGTCATATCTTGTCCCAGGAACTTGTCATGGACTTCGCCAACTGTGTCTCGGAGGAACATCTCGAAAACGTGTCTGATTGTTTTCTGCGCATTAAAGCTGTTGCAATGGTTAGAAGATAGCATTTCAAGCCGAAGTCCCACGCATGGGTAGCATGGATGTCCAACATGTAGTGAGTGCGGTTTAGGGTTTAGGGTGCACAAGCATGCCTCTGTGACATCTCGGTCTCACTCCTTCGTAGCTCTTCTATGTTCTGGGCTGTGTGATCCAAACACCAGGCCTTTTTGTTGATGATGGGTCCGAAGAAGGGCCTATGTCTCAGCTAAGAGAATTCAAGCGGCTTTTGGCATACGCTGGAGTTTTCTCGCGCAGCCCTGTACTTTCTAGTAGAGTTCCATTTTGATCACTTCACGCGGGCGCGTCGGCCGCCACATGCCCGACAAGAAAGTAGGGCTTCCTTTGAATATCTCCTGAAGCCCTGAAAGATCTTTCCGACAGCGCCCCCTCGAGCCCAGACATTCCACCCCCACCTTGTCAATGATGTCCTTGGCTGATACAATGCGAGTCAGCTGAGAGATTAATGTCCAGGGTTCTGCGGAGCGTTGCCCTAGGTGGTCGGGGACGTGACTTTCTTCCGTGTCTACTTCTCCACGACTGGCACAACGCAAGGCGTGCCTCACCCCCTGTCACTGCAAGTCTGGATAGTCCTACTTACCAACAGGGGTGTAAGACAGAAGCCTGAATACTTGGGAGGATCGTCCCCCTCTGTAAAATTGTTAGCCTGATCTAGGCTCCTACATGACCCTAAACGCGAGATCTTGCAGAAGCTAGAGTTGGGTAAGGGAGAAGGCTCTTCGGATTTATACGCCCCAACGCTTCAGGCGAAAGGCCACCGATCTTAATTCGTGAAGTACTGCTTGAAGGTTCATGGTTACCTGAACCCCCAAAAGGGTTTAGGGTCTAAGGCTACCTGGACCACATGATTTCACCTACATTTGGGGCTAAGGTAGTCCTAGATCGACCAAAAGTTGAATCTCATTTAACGACAGGATCCTACTTAAGCGCCATTCTTGCAACTACCTATGAAGTGTCAAGACGTGTGCTAGCAATCCAGCGATTGGGTTTTAGGCATTTTAAATTCGAGATCCAGGCCGTGCAAGCTCATGCTTAGCGTGTCCCAGGGCTGGGTACACTTGCACTTCCTGGAACAAAGCAATGTTTTTGAGAGAAGCGGACTGCACTTGACTTCCCTTGAGCGTTCGCGTGAGTGCATCCACGTCAAGGCCAGAGTTCAGCGGGTCTATAAGCAACCCAGCTCAGTGGTCAGTTGGCTTCCTGAGTTTTCCAGATAAACAGAGATATACGCCTTTAACGCTTTTGGACCTTGAGCACTTACAGCAAATTGCGACCCCTGCTCCCCAGGCCAGAAACACCAAACCACTAACCCCTAACTTCCAAGCCCTCAATGTCTGTTGCCTCCGTGCTGTGCGGAGGAGACGACACAAAGCTGCTTTTGGAAGAGGTCGAAGCACCTTTGCAGCATCTTGAAACACTTACCCCCCCGGCCCCAAAAAACAAAGTAGTAGTTTGCATCGATCTCAGGCATGGATGCTCGTCAGAGGGCGCTCTATGATGCGCTCGCAATGCCGGTAACATTGCTAGAAGGGACAATTGCGATGTCCGATTCATGATTACAAGACAGGGACAACCATACTTACACTGTACTCTCGGAAGAATAGTCGTGTGCAGAATGATGTGTTTGTGATTTTGGTAGTTCTTTCCACGCTTTGCTTGCAGCTCCATCATGCCTTGATTCGCCGGATAGGTTCTCCTGTTCACAATCCCCTCATGCATTTGGACAGGACAGCCCTTTAAAGGGTCTGCCTTTGAACGACCGGCCGATTGTGCCGGTACTGGGGAGGGCTCTGAACCGAATATGTCGTGCAACTCCCTCAAACATCGACCCTCACGCCCAAAACGCAGACACTCTGTGCAACTGAGGTTAGCTTGACTGACAAGGTGATTGATCCTGATACGCCCCTTCAGTGGGCCTCTGAGTTCTCCGGGGGGCTGCAGAAGTCTGTGGTTTTAGGTTACTGGTTAAAGCGTCCTCGTTTTCTGCACTTTGTTCCTGTTCTGGCCCCTGATATCTGATATCCGAACGCATCTTGGAACCACAAGTCTCACAATCTTGAGAATCGCTACGCCTAGCATCCGGGCATCTGCACAGTCCTTGTACATCTCTACAGTACCTCGACCCTCCAACTAATTAACTTCTGTTACGGCCCAGGTAGGCCATATATCCCCAGTACTAGGAGGGTCTTAGTCTTGATATATTTGTGAGAATGTGTATAATGCTTGCCTTCCTAAGCCTGCCAAAGGGCCCCCTGACTTCCAGGTCCTACAAGTACCTGGCGATGACTTCCAATTCCCCAACCACGGAGCAGCGGACGCCATCCACGTGGCTGCTCTACGATGAGGTGGCCAGTGCGACTCTGCGATGTTGAGATCCAGATGGTTTTTTGGAGGGTCATAATCGGGATACATGGGTGCCATAATGGCAACATTGTGGGATACTTGGGGATGTAGGGTTGTTTAAGACGTTGCGCGTATGTCGGAGCTCCTGGTGAAGGAAAGCAGGCAGACGAGTGCTCAGGTGAGCTGCGCGCTGAAAGTGGTTCAAATTCTCTTGCCGGTAGCTTTGTAAATTAGACTGTACCACAAGGTCATGGGCAGTGGTATTCGTGTCACGCAGCTACTGAAGCGCGCATTGTATGTCGCCAAGGTTGGCAATGTGAGCTTCGTGGATCTGGACTTGGACGATGCTTGACTGCATTTTGGGATCCCCTACGTACTGGGTAAGTGAAGTGTTGTTGGAGTGAATGCAGACCTGCTTTGGGCGCGACACACACGCAACTCAAGCTTTACCTCCAACCGGACTCCAACCCGAAAGGTCTAGTGTGTAGCGGGACCATGCAACTACACTCGAGCTTGCACCGCAAGATCCTGCAAAACGGAAGATGGTAGTGGACACGGCAAGGAGATGAGTGAACAGAAAAGCTTGAAGCGCCATAGCTAAGATCTCCCTCAGCAAGTGAACACAACATCCCCAAAGATGCACGGTCAAATCCTCAAACCTGTGCATCATGCAACAGCTAAGCCTGTCGACGCCTAGCGTACGAGCTTGATTTCGGCTGAGATTCTAATCATGCATGGTCATAACATACATTGTCCGCAAACCTATTGTGGCTCTGTAGGCTTGTCTACGGCACCTCCATGGACCGTTTGCCTTATCTTTCTTGCGCAACACCCTAAGCCCTGAACTTTAGAGTCCGAACACTAAATCCAGAACTCTCATCTAAACACCAAACCCCACAAACTATTTCCGCACAAGCTAGCACCCACACATACCTAGGCGACACAGCTTGGTGGTACCATTCAGTGGGATCCGCCTGCGCGGACTTCAGCAGTCTCCGTACCTGGGCCCTTGTTGGTGAGCTTTAGGGGTTGAGGTTGTCTACTTTCATGGATTCGGGTGTGTGTAGGGATTGAGTGATTATAAAGGCAAAGGTACGACCACCAAAGTGAACGTGGATTTGAGAACCATGTTTACAAACACTTTGGTTTCCAGTGAAGGGTGATGGAATTGGGAGGCGTCATGGACGTAGACGTATGCCTGTTCAGGGTCTGGAGGAGGAATGCAGCTGAGCTTTCTTTATGTAAAGTAAACCATAAAAAAGTAGACCATCGAGTCTAGCCCAACCACTACATTCGCACAGAGATACTTCAGCTTAAGCTGGAACTCCTTAGTTGATCTTAGATGCCAAAGCCTTGTATTCTCAGCAGCAAGCTCCAAGCTCAAGACTTTCATAGGGTTTAGGGTTTAGGGATGACCCATAGCTGATGAAGACAGGCATACCTTGCCTACCTCGCGCAAGACGGCACTGGAACATTCAAATCCCAGTGCCCTGTCTTCTTTACATTCAAGACTCCAGGTTTTGGGGTTGTGGACAGTATATGGGTTGTTACAAGGATAGATTGAGAGAAGTGGAGCTTTTGAAGCTCCAGTACACTGGGTCGCTTGTGAAGAACTCAAGCTATAGTTGCTCTCTCTCCAGCATTCAAGCTCAATCCTACAGGATTTTCGATGTGATGGTTTCTTGTGGCTTTGCGTTTTACGAAAGGGTGCGGAAAGCGCAGATAAACGAAGGGCATTCCGAGTACATAAACAAACAACACTTGCCACCACCTAACACGAAAAACTGCCCTAAACGATTCCCATCGTGGGACCCCGCCTACAATCCTTGGAAGTGCATTCAGCCAACGATATACCTTGGCATAGGAGTTCATAGGTAACTGTAAGTACCCTGGACAGCATCATCTGAATCTGACGAATCTAGAGTATTTCATTCCAAAACTCATGAGCAGCTTGTCCAGGGTTCGTTCTAGGGCAAAGACTTGAGTGGCTCAGGGCTGGCAAGATGCAGTCATATTAGACTTGGACGCCGCAGGCAGCAACTGTGGGGATTATTCACGCGGTGCAAGGGGTTTAGGGTTTAGGTTCAGGGTGGTTTAGAGCTTCAGGTATGGCAGATGCTCTTTTAGGAAGTGGAGAGTTGGGTATACCGAGTTTGGATGGAGTTCGGAATTGGCCAATCGCGCACCATGACATTATGATATAACTGATTTAAGCCCTATTAAACTCTACACCCCACCCCTAGACCCCTCCAACGCCCTCAGGATTGAAGAGGGAGTTCCGCATGTGGACGGCGCCACCCTCTTAAACATGCCGCCGGACACGGCCAAGGGGTCCAACACGGACCCTGAACTGAATCATTTTTTGGTTCTTGGGTCCACCTGACACCTGAGCCCTAGAACCCTATACCCTAAACCCTCATTTGTACCCTGGGGTTGCAAGGACTACAGCCCTGCTGCATTTCAACGTGGATTTGTGTTGATGAGGATTGGGTTGTGCGGGGGGCCGTTAGGGTAGAATGGAAAAGAACATGGAAACTCTCATATTCTGGGATTATATGGAGACTAGTTATAGAGGTTTTTATAAGGATAACGCCCCCACATTGGATTAGCGCCCGCCAAAGCGCGAAACCATCATGATGCGGTGTCCTTACCTTGGACACTACAGTCAGAGGCTTGAAGCCCAGTAGTTTGCATCAGCTTCCGTTACAACCCCGCCCAAGAAGTAGATGAAATCTGTCACATTCCAAATCCCTGAGAATCCCACATCGGAATGCCTTTGCTGTCAGCAGCTGTGACATTTTTCTTTGGGGTGGGGGTTGAAGAGCGATCTCAGTGAACTAAACATTTCTGAAATGCATGTTCCCACATTGCATGGGCCTTAGAGGAAGCTTGGTTTGCTCCAAAACCAGTCATCCAACCAACACCAGAACAGTTGAACCTTCAAGCCCTACACCTGAATCTTACATCCTGAAGCCTGCACCCGCAAGGTTCCAAATAGCCTGCCAGTGGCGGGATCCAGTTGTCTATGAATAATTTCAACTTCATGCGAATTTTCCGAGAATTGCGTACCAGAATTACAGTCAATCAGGATCTCCAGGCACACTCCCCAAACCATCCTAAACCCTAAACCCCCCTCGCTGCACCAAACTCAGCCCCTAGCAGTGCTGAGGACATTGTGGTCTTCACTCGATCCACCCTGGTGGAGCATTTCGGATACTTTAGAAGCCTGAATAGCTACCAATATTATCACCTGACAGCGCGCGTATTACAGCTATTAAAGAATATACCGCGAGAGCCTTCCCCCATTGCGGAGGGCCCTACAGTACAATTCTTCAAAGTTTGGGTCTCCCCGGGTTGGTTCGCCGTTAGCCCTTGTTTGCTGTGGTCCTTTGGTGGCTTCACCTGGCCAGTCACAAGCCCATGAAGTTTCATAAAGTTGGAAGACTGGACCACTAACCACATCCATTCTGGGTGTTTGGTAGGTAACGAAGAATACAGTTTTTGGACGACTAAAGGGGGCTCTTCAAGGACTACTGTATTGGCCGCTCCCTGATCCCTGCTAAGCACCAGGTTGAAGTCAGAGTTCCATGCACCCGGAGGGCTGAACTTCGAGCGCCCCTCATCCTCAAATTTGTGGGCCCTAAAACCTGGACCTAAATTGCCAAGCTCCAGACCCTGGAGCCTCAAGTTTGTGACCTAAAGCCCGAAGGATGCCCGTTCCTCATGACGTAGCTCGGGTTAGGGGTCTAAGATTTCGGGTTGCAGGACCATCCGTCCAATTTACACCTCATATTATGAGATCACGATACACTCACTGGTGCATTATATACCCACCATATCAGGCCGCATGATTTACGATGCTTCAAAGGCAAACCACACCGGCATCCTTCACCTTTTCGGACACCGCTGCCTCTGTGTCAAGCCTGGCCGGCCACCCAGAGCCAGTTGAACTAAAACGTGTTGAAGGTCTTCGGGTATGGGGTTTAGGTTGAGAATCCCTACGGAACCCTCTATACTTCTCAGGGTCTGGGAGGTGTTCGGGGGATGTGTGAGGCGTTGTCAAAACTACGAATGCTTTTTGGGAAGGTCGCCAGAATCAAAATCCGATGCATTGGGGACATACAAGTGGGTCGCTCTATCTTGATCCTGAGAATAGCATGTTTTTTCAGTACGCAGGGCAGAGCAGAGCTGCGAGGGTGAGACGGTCGTTTTGTGTTGATCTTGGAGCGACAGTGTAGATATGAAGGCGTCCACTGTAAAACTTAATCCAACTCAATGATAGGCTTATTCCCCTACAAGCCTACGCCCTGCTCATTCCGGAGCCCTAGACGTTCTATAGACATCATACGTCGTTCAAATTCTCTCGTCTTTTAACCATCATACTGTTGTAACCCCCAAAAACTGCTCCGGCTGGGAATCCTTTAGCCCCTACGGCCGCTGCGATAGCCTCTCTTCATCAGCGTTGCTTTAGTAGTTTCCACAAGAAGGGAGACCTCCGCGATAGACCCCCCATACCAGAATCTGACGCGAGGAAACCCTTTTCCTGAGGCTTGTCCAGTATCGGGGTCTCAACCCTAAATCCTAAACTCTAAACCCAAAATAGTAGCCTCCATTTTCCTTTCCATTTGTCCCTGTAGACTTGGAACCCTATATAATCCCCAGCGTTGATGCTAAAACCCCGCATGACATTAGTATGCACAAGCAACATGGTTCCCAGGCTATAAGGTGTTGAGGATCAGGCACTATTTTGGGTGTGCACCTTATCAATGCACCAGACGCTGAACCCTATATGATTCTAAGCCCTAAGCCCCATGTGAACCCCAAACCCCAATTTCATCCCTTCTACCTGTGAGTGGAAGTTCGGCCCAGGTCTTCCCCGATCGTGATCTCGACAGCGGCGAGGTGGGAGGCACCCTGGATTGGCCGGCAGCTCAGTGGATGGGGTTTGGGTATAATAGGATATAAACAACGGAGAATCAACTGGAAAGGGAAACGGACAATTATGTTGGGGTGCAAGGCCTACGGTTTAGGGTCTTCAGAGTTTTAGTTGTGAGAGCTTAGACCATTTAGACTTGTTGTTTTCGCGGTCTTCTTTTGTGTGCGGCCTTTCACTTTCACATGGTTCCTGTGGGATCTTGCATTGGTTGTCTCGGTGGATACGTGGGTTGAGCAGATGCTGCTTGATTGTCGCTTAGTCGGTGGTGTGCCCAAATCAAGATCCACATTTTTGGTTCCCCCGCTTGTGTTCTTTACCATTTAGCCTCCTTGCCAAGTGCCTGGCAGGCTTCTGGTGGGGCTTCTATGGCCAAGGGCGTACGCTTCGGATGCATGCTTGAGCCCACAGGGTCGGCCCGACACAGTTCAGGGGTTTGAGGTGTAGAAGAGGCGAAACATTGGTCTAGTTGGTGTATGGCCATGGTCTTATGCGCTCACCATATGCCTCCGCATGCATTTGGATACCCCATAGAATGTGAAGCCTTTCTATGCAAATCAGAAGTATCCCTGACAGCAGCACAAAAGAGTCTATCGTCATCGCTACTACTGAGCAGTGGCTTCCGATCATAACCATGCGGAGTTGCATCCGACGGAATTACTGGAGTTTCGAAAGCTGATTCTTACGGATTCGAGATCATGTTGAAGAACTCCCATGCAGATGCATGAAGCCCTGAATGACATCACGGCCAAGGTCCCCACCAGCGGAGATGACCTATGTCAGTGCATTCAATGCATCTTGGTTCGAGTTCAGGGTTCAGATGGAAGGCTCTTCAATGATTGCTCTCCCTGGTAGAAAATTGGAGTCATACATGAGGGGGGTATATAGTGACTAGGGGTCCGGGGCTGCATTATTGTGGTCCAGGTTCCTTCGCGTGTTCGCTGGGTGCTCCCCATTATGGTTCAAGAATTGTCGAGGTGTATAGGGGACCCCCGAGTCTCCACGAGTGCGCTGATGGCATTCCTGCACTTTCTTGCTTCCAGAGGTTACACCAACACCATAAACCCCTGTACCCGCTGGACCCTCAGCCGTAACCGCATGTTGTATAGACTCCGGTAGTGTTGTAGGGTGAGGAAGCCCAGTGTGCACGCCTGGAACTGCAAGCCCCAAGGCCGCTAAGCCCATAGGCTACAGCGCATGGCCTTCTTGAATTCAAACTAAGTCCGTTGGTCCTATCGGTCCTTTCTTGCTTGAGGCATCACGGCCCCTGAGGATTATATCGTAAAGCATTTGAAGGGTTTCTCCGTTACATATGCTCGGTGTACTGATGTCACGTCCCAGTTGGAGATGAACCTGAAGCCCTACACCACAAAACAACCGCTGCACTCGGGAAGAGTCTTTCACGCCACAGACTGGACTAAACTGCCTGAGGAGTGAAGCCCTACACGACAAAAGAACCGCTGTACTCGGGAAGAGTCATTCACACCACAGACTGGACTATACTGGCTGAGGAGTGATACGGTGCCTTTCTTGCATCTAGGTAGACTGCCCCCCAATCCAAAATCCGGAGAGCTTAAACCCCCAATACCCTAATCCCCAGGCCGTGAAAGCAAAGCACTGTGACTGTGAAGGTCTACTTCGCCATCGATGGGGTTGGAACCAATCGATCACAACTCGCAAGCCTGGACGCCACTTGCAGACATGATATGGGGGGGGGGCTGAGAAACAGGTTTTTTGGTGAGCCTGCGGACATGTTTGGATTTTCCAAGGCTTAAGGTTTAGACCTGGGAATTTACATGTGGAAGGGGCAGGAAAATTTCGAATCACATTTGCCCGGGCAGAAATCGAGCCCCAACTGTGGCCCCACGAAGACTGGGGCTGTGGCTGTGGTTTTACCGTAAGTACAACAGAAGTCTCTCAAAAGAATAGAAGCAATGGATTATCATCTTGTTGAGTTCTATGAAGCACATTTTTGAGATATGGCCCTGACAAGGTACCAAAACACTCATCTGAGAAGTCATTGAAACCAAAACTTTTTCAGTTAATTGGGGCTATATGGCCCGTACTAGTGGGCAGAGGATAGTTGGAGGGTCTAAGGAAGAGAGGCGACAGCTTGCATGGGATGAGTGAGTCGCGTTCCGGGAGGGCAAGAAAAAATGTAAAACATATGTTCGATGGGATGGCAAAAATGGCAGGCTATTCGTATTGCTGATCATCATGTACTTGCCCAGCAGCTTACGCCGAATATATTGCGGTTGATATTCAAATCTTTTTTGACCCCCTAGTAGTTACCTGATACCTTGGGACTTCTCGTATTCTTGCATGGTAAGGTCCCACAGGAGTCTTAAAATCAGCAGTATGACAGCATAGCTTGGGGAACTACTATACTTGGGTGTCTGGACGGTCCGGTGTGGCACGCTGCACCGCGGACCCGAACGAGTCGATGGCAGGTGTCCGGCAACAACTACGACGCAAACACCAGCAATACGCATTGTGGCAGCACTAGCAATCGTAATTTTAGCAAGCCTGGCCCCAGTAGAAAATTGTCTGTCGTCATTTTCACTCAGGACTTGTGGTGTCTGTTGATGAAATGTCCAGCTTTCAACATTCCGGGTGATGACTTGAGGTCAGGGTGAAGCGTACTTCCTAGACCCCCCAGCTACCATCTATTTCAGGGCCTAAGTACCCACTAGTAGGGGCCATATATCCCGAATTAAGGGCAGCAGCAGGGTCTTGGTTGACATGCAATCTTTGCAATGAGTCTGTGAAACCGAAGGCGAGTGGCAGGGTTTAGGTTTAAGGGTGTAGATGATTAAGCAAAAGTGATGCTGGCGGCCTTTATGAACGCCTAGACATTTTTGATGTCAAGGCTTCTGCTTGCTATTCCACTTCTTGATTGAATCCCCTACACCCCACGATTCTCCTACCTTGTATCCCAGTCCTGGGCTAGTACAGACGGTCGTAACATTTCCTCAGAACAGCAGTCATGTTGTTCTTCAAAGAGTCAGCTGAGGCACGGCGAGCACGGACAATGTTTTCCAAGACCTTCCTAGTTCTTTTATTGGGGATATATGGACCCTGCTAATTACTGAGAACTTAGGCCCTGATTGAGCATACAGTAGGTGGAAGGTCTAGGTTGTTGCAGGAACCAGAACTGCTGAAACGTTGCCCTATCTGGGAGCTGGGCACTCCCGAGCTTTCGGACAAAACGTAGACGCACTTCTCTGGATCAGGTGAGAGCTTTCTCAGAGGGTGTCCCATCTGTACCAAGAGCCCCCCTACAACCCAAAGCCGTTCCTGATTTTTTTTGAGCAGCTCCCAGGTATGAGGTAGCTGCCAACAGCGACTTCACGGGATTCTGGCATTGTGCTGCACTCAGAATGTAGACGCAGCCCCCCTGAGGAGTGAAGATCAGATATCCAGACGTTGTTGATGCGAGCAGGAGTCTGAAATTCGGAAGCTGGTACTAAGGTCATGCAGGATTTGGCCCAATCGTCCCAAGCCATGAAGCGATGTGTTACTCAAGCCCAATATAGATTTCAAGCATGCTTCACATAGATGTGTCAGAGACTAATCCTCAAAAACCAGTATAAATCCAGTTTTTATCTAATTTTGCATGTCCTGTTCCATTTAACTCTACATAATATTACTGGGTCTACAGCCGAAACTGTCAACCCTAAGCCCTGGATAATAGCTTTCATTTTCTTATCCGCCATCCCAATATATCCCCTATAAGCCGTATATGTCCCTATGTAACCCAAAACCCTAAACCCTAAGCCTTATAACCGTTAGATATTCCCCCTCTAACCCCTTTCAAGGCCCCTCACTTTGCGTTTCTTATGGCAGGTGTCGTGTACACCAGCTCCACCTTGGTAGAGCAAACCACGCCGGCTTCGCTGGTGGTGCAGGAGCGGAGGGTAGGGTAGTAAATATTGGAAATAATACAGGGTTATGTAGGGTTATATAGGGGTACTGGAAAAGAAAATGGAAACTACTATTTAGGATTTAGGCTTTGGGTTTGAAGGTTTTTTGGGCTTAGGGCGTAGGGTTTAGGGCAGCATAAGTTGCATTCTTCTTCTTAAAGTGGTCATAGGAACCTCGATATTGCTATGACGTGGCATTTTCTTTCCAGCAGAAAGATTTGTGGTGTGGGAAGCCCAGATGATTTGGATATGTCCCCATGTACGCCCCGTACATATCTTCACACCCCCTAAGTTATCCAACGATATCCAACATCCAAACACCAAGTGCTCCCGCGAAGGATTACGATGGCTCCGTGAGCAACATCCAGTTCAGTGACAAGGTCTGGCCTCACGGATTCAGGGCGGGTTTGGGCTTCAGGTTTGTTAGTGCTGGGGATGTAGGCTTCAGGCTTCGCTGTTAGAAAATGTGAGAGGTTTAGGTTTGGGTTCCGGACCTAGGCTTCAGGTCTGGGCTTACAAGGTTTAGGGGCAAATCTTGAGTTTAGGCTTCAGGTTTGGGCTCAAAGCTCAAGACGTTGGGCTTCAGGCTTGGGTGTAGGGAGTTGAAGGTTTTAGTCTTGCACTATAGGCTTGCGCCTTGAATCTAGCCTTTAAATCAGGGATGGCCCTACTACACCCCCTATACTACTCCCCAAGGTTCCCGTTTAATTAAGTGGGGACCTACGGGGTATTGTTGAAGACCCATGTGGTTAGAGGGTTGCGTAGGATTAGGATTCGAGGGTCTGGGGTTCCAGGCATCCCGTGTGTCTAGACTTCGCAGCAAAGGGATCTGGCAGCTCTGGGATGTGAGGTCTGGATTCAGGAGTTAGGCCTAGAGGCGAGTGGATTTGTCAAAAGAGTTTAGACTTTAACGTTAGGGGGTTACGGTTGAGGCTTTAGGGTTTAAGTATTTTCTGCTTTTGCCCGCTTAGCTGACTTGAACACTGATGCGAACTTTCATGTGGATATTCTGTACAGGGTTCAGAAACGAGTTGCGCCCTGCAGGAATAGCTCCACAAGTGGAGGGAAAGCCTGCCCCAGTAGTCCGAAGAAAGCTGCCTCCAATCGACCAGAAACCATGTGCCTCAAAGCACAGCTATCACAGCATGCAGCTTTCGTCTGTAAAGGAATTCAACGACCAGCGCACCACCGACTCGATCTCAAAAAAAGGACTCGAACCTGCACAACTCGAAAGCACTAAAACTGCAACCCCCCCAAGCCGAAGAATGTTGAACAAAATCCTTACCTCCCCCCCGCAAGCCCGAAACACCCCCACATTTGAGCTTAATGCGGCTGAGGACTTGGATCCACGGGAGGTTGGCGGCGACGTGTCCCTTTGCTGGCAAGCCCTGTTCGGGTCCAACAGTGTCTACTAGCCCAAGTACCAATGATTGAACCGCAAAAGTATCTAGAGAATGGCCATTTTTTTCAACGGGTTTTGGGCCTGTATTTGCCTGCTTTAGGATCCAGGTACTGTGTTGAATAACCAAGAGGTATCCAATAGATCAAGGCTCAGAGCTTTGCAGCAATAGTCTGACGTAAGTAGCTGAATCTAATGTTGTGCAAACGGAACATGATTCAATGTCCCAGACGCTGAAAGATGGTTCCCTTCTTTGTTGCTGCTGGAAACTTGGTCTTTGCCGGAAGCGCGCGAAGCAAGCGGCAACGCTTACAACACAAAACGAATTGCCAAACTTGGCAAATTAGTTATTAGACTGGCCAGCAGTTGTGGAAGTGTATGCTGAGGCCTCGACACTATGGAACTTTAGGCACCTCGCTTCAACATCTGAGCGCGAATACGATGCCAAAATCCCAAAATCCTAAATCTTAGATTTCATCAAATCCCAGAATGCCCAAGTACCACACCGCCTGCCAAGCTAAGAACCATGGCCCGCTAGCATGGTCCAGACTGCACACAAAGCTATGACGTGCTGCTCACAACCGCCGGTAGTCCTCAAACCCAGACAGGCCCGATCTTCCCAACATGGAACTTTATTTTCCCAGGTATTGGCAGCCTCCCACCTTGCTGGATGGCCGACTAACTGCCTACAGCTCATGCCTCAGCTGTGAAGCGGTTTGCATCAGGTGGACTTCAAAATTCTGGGTCTAGATTGTTTTTGCTTGCTGTCATTTGGGGCCTCAGTTTCTGCCAGTCTCGAGAGGTACAAGTAGTTAGCGTTTATTGCCTGTCACGAAAGGGCTTGTGGTCTAGATGTTGGGCCTTCTATTCTGTATGATGATAAGGGCATTTCCGGAAGTAGTGGTCTTGCATCCCGATCATCCTGATCATGGGGACCTCCCAAACAGGGAGTCCTACTTGCTTTTTGAGATTGATTGGTGATTCTTTGGTGGTTAGAAGGAATTCAGGAATATGGGTCACAGGGACTACCTTGATGGATGACGCCGGGACTGTTAGAGGAATCCATTCGCCAATTCCCTACGAACCACGAGCAATTGAGTCTCGGGACCCTCAAGCTGGTTAAAACTAAGCAAAATAATGGCCCAACACCCATCGAGACAGATAAAGGCCATTATTCTACGTACTTCTGGGGCTCCGGAAAGAGCAGAAACCCAAGCCCAAGCTGCCCTGGCAGATGTGTACTTGTCGCCCTCGGCATTCGGCACCACGAAGTCTCTGGTCGGTACGCAGCCAGCGGGCACCAACACTGCAACTTGGTGGGAATTACTGTATCATAGTACATTCAGGCCATGCAAGATTTTGAGTTTACTCCGAGTCACATGTTACACGTCCGTGGCCCCCAAACCTTAAACCCCACACTCCAAATCCCAATCCACAAACTGGAAAGCTTAAACCACAGACCCAAAAACCTAACCCCCCTGCTTTTTGCAACAAAATCCATGTTGTGGCCCAGGTTGCCATGCCTGCGGAAACGGCCCGGGGAAACTTTGAGCACGTGCTGGTTTATGCCGCATCGACCCTGCAGGCGCCACAGGGCCTGACCAAGATAGATGTAAATGAATACGCCATTCAGAAGATCTTCGCTTCTTAGAGAAGCCCCCGTCCTCCGCTGCTTAAGCATCTTGAAGCTCTTCTCATCCCAGTCCACACTTGAAGCATCAACCCTGTGAGAGTATGCCCTGCATTTACGTCAGGGTTTGGGGTTTAGTGTGTGGGTTTGGGTAGGTCCAAGAAAGTAACCTCGTCCGTGTCATATGGACCCTGCGAAGCGAGCATGTAATTTTGGTCTGGGATTGTCGCCAAAAGCCGGAGCGAGACTTGATGGCGTAACCTAGAATCTTGAATGGGCAGCAAGCAGTATTGCCCGCTTGAATTCCTCATGGGGCGGCATAACAAGATGCCCCCCCCCTACAACCCTTGTAGAAGTACAGTCATTATGAAGTACCCATAGACACCATTCCAAATAGGACCCTGCCTTAATATATTGTCTGGCAGATGAAACAGGAGCAGACGACGCCAGTGTCTACCCTGCTCTACGATGCAGATGGAACAGCCGCTTGACTGCACAGATTGGGCAGGTGGTGCAGAATGTAAAGGTTGTCTCTATGATCAACAGCAAGCTTGGACGTTTGATCAATGCATGCAGGCAGGACGGTAATCTACGCTTGCTCGACGCCACAAGAGCTTCTGTCACTGCTCGACCTCATGCCTGAAACTTTGCGCATCCTACAATGAGGAGCTTGTTGTGCTGCTTGAATCAGAATCTTGTGTTCGCGCTGTGGCTGGATCTTCAGACTGATGCGCCCCAACAATGGGACTCTTGGCACATGTGTTAGGTAAGAGCTCCCACTATTTGCCCTAGAAGGGATTGGCCCACCTGAATGATTGATGAGTGGATCTAGAAGGATGCAGCCAGATCTAGGTGTTCCCCAATCACATGCCTAGCTAGGCATCGTGCGCCATGTCGCTTCGAAGGTTGGCCCTACCTGCCTGGCAGGCAGTGCGGCCTTTGCGGCCTTGCGCTAAACGGAGTCTCACCTTTCGGAGCTTCCAAATACGTCGGTTCTCTGAGGTTGCTCCTGTGGCAGAGGCTGATGACGGAGCGCTGGTTCCCCCGGAGGAGGTAGCTCCCAGCTGGCTGCTTCTGCGGCCACGCGAGGTCGTCAAGGCTGCGCCGGAGATCTCGGCGCAGAGCGACGATGACCTCGGGGAGTTTCGCCTCTTAGACACTGCGCCAGCATCTGTGGTAGTAGAAGAAGCTTTGAGTCTTGCATCTGCCTCCGCCTGGTCTTCTAAGCTGTCGGAGCGCTGGGACGAGGTGCTTCGGCAGCTAATGCGCAGGGAGCTGAACAGCTCTCAGGCTCTGCTGGTCCTTCACAGCCTGGTTCGCCTAGATTACCACCATTCAGCATTGCTCGAGAGGCTGGCCGATCGTCTGGAGAGCCGGTATTTCAGCGCGTCACATGAAATTGAGGATGTTGAAGATGATGTGGAGGCTCTCCGGCATCATCATGGTAAAAAGGTGAAGGGGCATGCAGCAGAACTCCTCTCGTTGTTCCCCCAGGAGGGCTCCTTCCAGTCCTTGATTGAGAACCTCCCTCTCAGCCACAAAGTGGCGTTGATCCTCATTCGATGCACTTCACGTCCCCGGCGAGGAGGCGCCGTCCCACCTCGGATTCAAGTTGAGCCAGAAACCGATGCAAAGAAGGCTTGGAAGACAACGGATCCTGTGGACATGGAGGAGTTCGAGAAGGAGCGCTTCCTGTCGGGTCGCTGGAAAGTCTTGCGGATGCGTGACGTGAGGGCGAAAGTGACCCGGATGCCACCTGGGAAACGGCTCAGAGCCACCTTAGCCAGCCAGCTCCTCCAAGTTCTTCCGACAGCAGATGCTGAATCATTGGCGGAGATCTCCCAGATTGCTGCCTTCCCCAACGCGCGGCTGCTGACTGGCGACTTGGATCTGGATTTCCGAGAGGCACTTGCGAAGCGCATTGGAGCGCTCCAAAGCCATGACATTTGGCCACGCCTTGTTGCCTTTGCCTCTGCACTGAACGGAGGTGACGGCCCAGAAGCCTACCGAGCCTGGCGTCGGAGGCTGATTCCTGATGCCTTAGCCCTGATGCGACTGCAGAAGCGAGATGCAATCCTGAAGGGCCAGAGGTTCATTCACTCTCGGCTCGGTGGCGTGGCAACAGACCCTAACCATCAACAGGCAGAGACATCAGCACGTTTGCTGATCGCCTTTGCCGGCGCGCGCCAGGTGGTAGTTTGCAGAAACGGGGGGGACCGAATATAGACCCCAATATATATATATATTATGTATATGTATATCCTGATCATTGGGACCCCTAACATAATCATAATATCCCTAATTGTTGGAAACCGCCAGGTCACCATGGACGTGGAGCTTCTGGATGCCTTGTCCGCACCTCTTCAGGATGCCTTGGACTCTTGGCTGGAGAATGGCGAGGAGGAGGGGGGGCTGCCGCTGGCGCCGGCAACCATAGCAGATGTTCTCAGTGCCCTTGTGTCCTGTGGCATACAACCTCTTCGGCTTCACCAAATGCTGGCTGATTGCCTACTGCGAGCGGATGTCTCAACCTGGGAGCGATGCCACGTAGCAGATGTTTGCACCATTGCCTCTGCAGTCTCATTGCTCTGCGAAGATAGCACGGCCGTGCTGGACATCATGTGGGCGGCTGCGCTACCTCGGCTCAGGGCTGCACCGGCACCGCTGGCACTGGCTCTGCTGGATGCGGTGGTGCGAGGAGGGTCTGATGACCTGCTACACACGGACTCTGTTCGAACAGCTGTGGATGAGCTTCTAGTGCAGCGTGTAGACTTCGAGCTTTCAGCTTTGGGGCACCTCGCGTACTGACACAATAGTTTTCGCGCCTGAACACAGAAAAAGTTGACTCAGCTTGCTGGCTTCCACTACAGACCCTGACAGCAGAACAGCTTCCCCTAGAAAAACCTCTGCCCTACCCGTATGGAAGAAGCAGAAGAATCAACCTTTAGTAGCCCTGGCCTTTCTAAGCTAGCCCCACCTTGAAACCTCCTAAACCCTAACCCCCCTATGCCTCTGAACCGCCCCGCTAATTATAGTAGGCGCCAAGCTTCAAGCCACGAGGTGCAGAATCTCACCTTCCCAGACTGTGACCTCGATGCTCTCGAGCTTGGAGGCCGGCATCCAAAGCAGTTTTGCCCGGTTCAGGATTTAGGGTTTAGGGTTTGAGTCTTGGGTGATACCTGGACCTCCCCAGAGTCCTTAGCTGTTATCGTTCAGTTCTTCTAGAGTAACCCAAAGCAATTATTCAGAAGATTATCTTGATTATAGGTCGAACCCCAACCCTAAATCCTACACATTTTGCTTTTACATCCCGGCTTGAGACTGAAGCACTTCTCCCAAATTTAGATTTTAACAGGCTTATACAAATGTGATTTTGAGAGAAATGTTGAGGCGCCTTTAGCAATGAGATATACAAGCTAAATGGAACCAGAATATAGGTACCTATTCGGGCCACTAAGCCTCAAACCCGAAACGCACTATGTTGCCATTCGGCTCAGGCCCCGGGCCCAAAACCGCAGATGAACCTTCAAGCTACACACCCCGACCTAATTGCTGCTCTAGAACCCTTTGGCAGGGACCCTCGCAATCCCCTTGTAATCCCCGCATATCTCTGGATTATTTTTAAGGGATCCCTGTGATTGGAAACCATCTGTTAAAACAGCACAAGCCTTGCTATAGGGACCCACCAAAAAAGTTCACCCCAAATTTTGGGAAACCCCCTATGTACTTGTACTTGTCTGACAGGCTACCTAACATGGGCGCCACCGGCCAACACGACCGAGGTTGGACAGAAAGACTCGAATTCCTTGGGTCAGGTTTGGTATCTACAGCCAGTTTCCGGGTTTAGGGTTTAGGGATGCGTCAGGGCTTAGCTTAGTAGATTGTTGAGGAAAGACCTTCTGGCTGAGGAGGGACTACCAAAAGCGCATTGCCGCAAGGGCCCGAGTTTCAAGTTGAGGGTGGGGTACTTTTCAGAGAAGTTTTGATACAGCTTTGAATTGCGTTGTGCATGCAAATTGGCATGGAAATCTGTGTCCGTGGTAAGCTGTTAGCCACAACAATGTAAACAGCTTTGTTGTCATCCAACGCAGTTCAGGTTTCAAGCTTAGTAGGTAGGCGTGCTGAACGGTCATGCCTTCGTAGATAAGACCTACGTGTCCTGGGAGAAGGGAGAATTCCAAATTAGTGATTGTCTATCTAAAGCAAGCCTCCGCTAGGGCGCCTCGCCGCCTTCATCCCTGACTTCTCTAGACCAGTGAAGGTGTCTAGTCATCTCTATCATCAGAGAGAGGGGGGTATGAATCAGTGGCCTACAATGAGGATCTACATCTGGGGTCCCTGAGCCCTGGCCTGGCTGTTTAAGTTGTAGCAAGGAAAGCCAGTAGTCCGAAAACCTGGGAGCTTAAGCTGTAGGAAGACGACTGATGTCCAGGTATATGGTCCTTCTTTGGTAGACTGAATTGGGGTGACCTATGGTGGCATATTGGAATTCTATCTATGTCAGACAGACTCCTTGGTTCCGTAAACCCTAACCCTACACCCTTAACACTCGTGTTTTTGGCAGGTTCAACATTACTTCATCTACCTTGGCATGGATGGAGTCCCCTGCTTGCAGAGTGTGGACGCGCAACCATAAACTCCCAAACCCATAAACCTATGAAAGCCCTCTCTTACCACGAGCCACGGCACACGGACAACGCTTAAGCAAGGCTTGTCCCTTCTTCTTACTCGGTTTTTTGTCATATATCCTTTTCTTGGGAGCCCCAGTGGGTACAGATCCATCCTTCCAAAGACTTCAGAGTTCGGATTTTGCAATCCCTTGGTGGTGCTTGGTGCTGTGTTGTGAAAAAGCCTGAGACCCAAATGAGTCGGATAGTGTTTACTGGGCAGAGCGAATTCTTGTGCAGGGTCTAGACTTCAGGTTTTAATATACCCAAGAAGTTCTACACCAAACTTATGCATCAGGGGACCCGGTTTCAGGGCTTTGGGATGACACCTCGGGCTTGGTGAGGAGGCAATCCGGTTGAGACAGAATGTTTTGCCCGACATGTGGGCCTTTTCTTGCAGCTAGTGCTTCTGCTGTTGGAAACAGAAGACGTAGGAGTCTTGACAGATCAGCGCCGCAGTCTCAGACCAGGTGCACCGAGAGAAAAGCGCAGAGAATTTTTAAGTAGTACACTATATGGTACTATCACAAAATATAACGTCACATTATCTACAATATAGTATATAACACATCACTGTATCATGTTCTGGTTATATTCCCGACGTTTATTGAATATGATGCCAGTAAGTTTTTACAGCTCAAGCTGCAATGCATGCGTGGCCGACTGAACCAGCGCTACATAGATAGGAGTAGATGCCAGAAGCCTTCTTACATATATACATATATATATGTATGTATATAGAGCAGATATGTATATATGTATATATGTACGAAGAGAGTTGCGTTATGTTTGCATATACTTATACTTTTTAATAAAGTATATTCTATTCTGTACATTTTCTTCAGAGTAGTAGTAGGCATATGTGCTGCCTTACTAGCCCTTAGGCATCGGTTGCTGAGGCTGGAGGCTGCCCCTACTACGCCAGCGCCCGCACAGCCGGCCTTGCCTCTTTGAGAGGCGGTCTCTGCTCGGGGTTCAGGCTTAGGGGCCTAGGGGGCCCGAGACTTAGGATTTAGGAGTTGGGGATTTGGGGATTTGAGGCGTATTTTTTTTGTTTTTTGTTATCTGCGCAGCGAGAGCGATGATCCAATACCACCGCATGGAGTAGGTGGACGCGATCTTGAATCTCAGTTTTAGACTGAGAAAACCTGCAAGGTTTCTGTTCGGAATTCCTTGGGATAACACTGGGATGGGCTACCCCTAGATTTGTCTGCGGTCTGCTGTCACCGGCACATTTGCAAAGTCAGTGCTGTGGGGGCGCATTTTCTCGATGTAACTATCCTACCACTGCTGCAAATATCTATCAGTGCATTGTCGCAAACGAAACCGCGGGCTTCGCTTCCCCAATGAAGCCCCATGTCTGTTGATTCATTGCTTTGTTGAATGTGGTTTTCTAGTTTACTGCCATGAAGTCCAGGAACCGCTTGCGGTCTTTAACCCCATTGCAGCTGAGGGATGCTTGTGCAAGACTTTAGGCTGTCCAACTAAGAGTACATAACATGTTTTTTCTTAGCTGCATAAATCGCTACACCTGGAAACATTACTCTCAAACTCCGCGATCCAACCAAACATTGATCTATACGCCCCAGACCCCTTTATCCCTGAAATAGTCTACCTTGCGCGCGAGGAAACAGGGACATGGCGTCAGAGGGTCCTTGGTGCCGCTGGCTCCACGAAATCGCGCCGTGCCGCGCCCGAAATTAGGCTTGTGATTGCAGGAGGTTTCCAAAAATTTGGGACCCCCTATTTGGAGGTTATAAAGGTAAGTACGTGGGTACATAGGGATGTGTAAGTATAGCAGGCATCAAGGATCCCCTTGTGGGGTTCCTTTAACCATGATTCTAATCTTGACGTCTATATTGCGCTGACATCTTTCCGGAACTGCCCTCATGGTTTGGGCCTCAGTCCCTTTCATAATACCCTATAAGGATACAGAATGTCCGCTGGATGTGATAGGATAGGGACTTGGGGTAGGCACCAGGGATTGGAGCCTTTCAACTACAATCTCAACAGTCCTGGATGAAATTGCCATGTGCTCAGGAATATTCTTGGAGTGACTTCCGGACAGCAGGTCCTTCCAGATGAGCGAAACCTTCTTGCGGGCCCCGATAATTACGCGGGATTATAGTATTTGAAACTACCAGATGACAGCCATGTAGCCTTGCTAATGTAGTCTTGATAAGAGTTGAACCTCAACCTCTAGTCAGGCTCCAGGAATAAATCCCAACCTCTGTATCCTAGTAGACCTTGTCCAGCTTGCAAAACCGGTTCCAGATGAGACTTTTCCTCTGAGTGGGGCCTGCCGTGTGTTCATGCAATATTATCAAAAGTTAGAAGACAGATTTCAGTGTTGGGTAGAAGAGCTTTGCATCAGGTTGTGTAGGATGAGTTGGATGGAGGGATGGAAGCTGTGTTCCAAAGTTGCCATTTGGGGAACACGTCGCTGATCAGCTGTAAAGCAAGGCTGGGCAACACCAGCAGCGATCTACCGGCGGCCTCTTGGCATTGATCTGCAGCAAGACGCACCTGACGTCCAATAGGTAACCAGCAGGGAGATCTCTGGGCTCAGGAATCATTTCCATCATGCGGTCATCCTCAATGATCAATGACTTCAGCCCTCAACCGATCAATGACCTCGGCCCTCAACCCTAAACCGACTTTGCTCATTTGGAGCCCTGGCAATGGGGAAAGGTTCCGGACACGTGAGGATTGAATGAAGGATTCCTGACAGATTCCTGACATGATGGAAGGTTCTTCAAAAACGAACCCGAAAAGCGTTCATTTTTTTGGTGGCACCAGCTAGTCAGATCCGTGTCTAGTGCCTCAAACGTTGAACCACGAGATTCTCATTTTTTGTGTTCCTAGTCGGAACCATGGATGCAAGAACAGCAAGCACCAGCGAAATGGAGCATACGTGCTCATAATCTGTTCTTCAAGATGACATTCCCCAACTAAGCTTTTGCATAGCAAATCAATATCTTCCTTCAACAGCATGTCACAGCTGTCTCGGTGTCTCTATCCTTTCTAGACGTGCATCTGCACAAGCACCCCGCGGATTTCTGCATATACACTACATGTTGTTGGTATCGTGAAGGCGCCCCTGATATGAAGCAAGAAAAAGAGCTCTCTTGCTTGCCCCTGAACGCAGGCCTCCAAATCCGGCACCCCAACCGCAATCCAAAACCTACAAGTACAGCAGGAGCGAACCAACAGCTCAGAAGCTTAGCCCAACATCTTAGACTAGACCTTTCGCCCCAAACCCCATGACCTGAATCTGAATCCCTGAACTTCTAGGACACGGTGATGGAGAATTGGACTCATTGGCTGGTATTTTCAGCATCGTCGCTGGCAGAGCAAACCACCCCCGCAACGGTGGAGATCCAGGAGCCCTTTCTGAATATTTCTTTCTTACGGGTTCAGGATTTGGGGTTTTTGGAGGGATTCAGGGCTGGGTTTACAGGGTGTAATTCCGGTTTGAATGGTTCAGAGTTTTTAGGTTTCCCAAGCGAACATGGAACCCCTTATGTTTCGTCTAGTTAGTAGGATGTCGGGTTTAGTGATTTGGGCTTCGTGCGACTTACGGCCTGGCGCTTAAGGGGTTTAAGTATCGTGCTTAAGAGCGGGCCCACAGGACTCATAGGCGCTAGGTCTGGTATATGGGTGTGCAAAATCGTGCACTATGGGATGCCTTGTCGCGTAGTACCACACCCGGTATCCTGGGCTACGATGACATTCCCGTGCAGGCCCCAAACGAGAACCCTTATGAGCATTGCGAGAGCATTCCAAAGCGCTGCAACATGCAATTCGGGTTAAGGGTTTAGGAGTAGCTAAAGCTCCTTTCGCAGTACATGAGGTCACTTCTGCAAATCCATGCGAGAGGTTCCCACAATGAGGGTCAATTATGCGGATCATCAGATTTGGAGTTACAGTAAGTCGAACACTTTTGGAACCCGAGTGCAAGAACTTGTCAAGATGTTGCAAGCACCATGCTGCAATTCCCAGAACAACCCTATTGCATGGGTTATACCCTCGCCCACTCCACAAGGTATAATGGCAATTTTGTCGGATTGCTATATATCCCTGTCAGAGTACGAAACGCTATGCACCTACAGCTGGAAGTGGGTGGGGGAATAAACCCAACTAGTACGCAGCCGGTAAGGAAGACAACGCCACAGTGGGCACAATCAGCTTTGTTGGCACGGACTTGACGCACGGCGATGGATTGGGTTCAGGGTTTTGTCTTTGGGGTCACTTCTTCTTCTTCAGATTTCAAACATAACAGTTATAGCAATATGATGCGTAATAGCAATGGCTACAGCAATATTGATGCTGATAGTCAACAGTAGTAGTACTTGTATAAGAGCAACAGCAAGCAGAGTTGGTAATTTGCAGTTTCGGCTCTTGAGGCTCGGGTTTTGGGGCAATACTGAAGTGAACGGCATATTCTAGCGCCATGCTCTCAGGGCTTCGTAAACCTGCAGCCTTACTGTCAGTGGTAGCATTCTGGGGGTTCTCAGAAGTCTGGGCCTTGTGTCAGACCTGTTTACCACAGGGTTCTGAATTCTGCTACCTCTGTGGTATGTGCAGACACAGCCTCCAAACTTTCAGGAAGCATTTCCCAAACTTTCACCCTCAGCGAGGAACATGGATGTGGTGAATGGCAGCCTTGTGTGGGAGCCGCCCTCTTCACCAGCCTGCCTGGAATCCATTGTGCCAAGCTTGCACTTAGCAGGGTTTAGGGTTTCTAGGCTTTGGGGTTGAGCTGCTAGTTGCAAAGTCATGCAGGTTTGATCTAGGGTCGCCGTGATGGGGAGCATGTTGCTTTGCGTTTGCGGCGCCTACGTTGCGCAACAGTTTGAGTGTCACATTAAGCAGGTGAATTTAGGCACAATATGTCAAGAGTGATTCCCTAGGACCCTCTGTATTCTATCTGATTCTACTGAGGGGTTGCGTGTCACTGCTTTCGTCTTGCTTTTGTTGTCCTGGTCTTCGGGTTGCAGAGCGTATTCTCCATCTGACTATTTGGACATTTTTGAGGTATAGCGTTCGTTTTTGCTATGGTTAGGTTGGGTTGTGCGCTACGGTGTGTCGACGTACCCCCGGGCTGTGCCGCAGCAGCTGGAAGCCGCCACTTGATAGCCACACCACCAACATGGCCCTCTTGATTGTGCCAAGCGCAAGCGTGAGGTTTTGCAAATCCAATGCTGCCTTCCTTTTGCATCCATCCCAGGTAACAATTTCCCACAATAATAGCTGGCGCGCCAAGGCAGTAGTGTCCTAGCAGTTTTGCAAGACCTCGCAAGTGGTCTTACAACTTGGATTCATTTCCCTTAGCCGAGGTTGGGAGCAACTTGATTGTTGGTCTTCACGAAGTCCCATGAGACTTGCGGACTTTGCAGAAACGAATCCCGCAATCCCGAACTCCTAGCCTGAACGGTGATGCGACATGTTAAGCCTAAACTCGAAGCACAGGTCATCTACATTGCCTTTGACAACGTGGGTTCTTCCAGGCTGCAGGGTGTTCTTGGCATTTTCTGGGCTGCCTAGAGCAGGGACAATTGTGTGTTTGCTGTCTGTGTGGAAGGTCAGTTGATGGCTTTGGTGTGTGTGTGTACATCGGGTTTACGAAAATCTGGTAGGCCCTTCGGCATAGTATATTCTTGGGGATTATTCATGCGCTTCTGGTAGCAACCAGCAAGAAGTTCGGGATGTGGGATGCGCTCTGTGGAAGGTCGCAGTTGGGCGAGGTGCCTGCCGGAACCAACTACTTGCAGGCAGGGCAATCGCACGGTTGAGGGTTAAGTGTGTGGGGGTAAGGCTTTTAGGGTGATAGGACTTTGGACTTGGAGGGTTTAGGTTTCAGGGCTTTGTTGAGGTTTCCGTTCCCAAGAAACTGATTGCTTCATGTTTTGAGCTCCAGCTTTTGGGTGCACGGGCTTCTATGAGCAGCCTTCCTAGACCTTCCTTCTTATACTGCACTGCCCCTTTCCGCAAGAGCAAAATGGTATTTTTTGGAGGGTTAACCCCCGGCACTTCTTTGTTGTGCCTTTCGTTTCAAGGTAGAGCTCCGCGGCTCTGGGTGTCCGGTTGTGACCTTCTGCATAGCGCAAGGGCTACATGCAGTACGTCAGGGCCCAATGTAGGTTTTAGTTGTAGACTTCAGGGCCCAACGTAGTTATGATCTATAGGCTTAGAGCCCCAAATCCTAAATTCAAGCTTTTGGCTAAGAGCAGCTTGGGGTGCAAAGGCTTCTGAGTCGAAACTTGAGAGGCTAACTATCCCCGAAAGATGTGGGGCAAACCGTGGATTCAGGTTTAGGTATTAGAGTGTGCAGATTAGGGTTTAGGGCCTAGGGTTTAGGGTTGTTGCACATGGGAATCGCAGTATATGGGAGTTATTCGAAAGAACATCTATGTAAACCTTCAGGGAGGAACCCATGCTATCCTTGAAAAACAAATGTTCTGTGAAATCTTCAAGGGGCCTCCGTTTTGAGACCCCACCCATTTACCAATAGCACCACCTGCCCGTCGCGTTCATCAACAGCGCCCTGCTTCCCCTACTACTGAGCAAAGTGGGAATTGAGAGGCCTCAAACAAGATTTTGTGAGAGCCCAGAGAGCCTAGCTAGGCGTCCAAGCGCTGAAATGCGGACTTCTGATCAAAAGTAGTACGATTGCATTGTTGCTTGCATGATATAAAAGAAACCTTGTGCACTGTGAAAACTGTTGGCTCGGTCTGCGAGGTGTTCGAAGGAGATGCCTACGGAGAGTCACAGCGGGAATGTTTGTCATTAGAGCCGGCGGGACTCAGTGGTTGTTTATAGGGCTCCATGATGTCTTTCTGTCAGGGCTTGCTGGGCTGTTTTTCGGAGTAAGGGTTGGGCTTCAGGGGTTGCAGCGCAACATCCAAAGGTTTGGGCTTAGATTTGGAGACACAGTACGATTGGGATTCAGTCACAAGCAGGTAAGGTGTATCCTATACGGTCGTGACCCGTTGGAATTTCGTTCGCGAATTCCATCTCGCACGTTTTCGGAATCCAGACAATCAGAGGAAACCCAGGAGCCCTGTTCAAGGCCAGGGCACCGCTCTCAGTTCTACCAAGCAGTAAGATCTCTTTTGGTTCCGAAGCCCGAAGCCCCGGCAGGACAGTGTCGGAATCATGAGATCCTAGACTTAGCAAAGTCTCCCATAATCCTTCCTGAAACTCTCTACAGGCTCAAAGTTCCGTCAACGTAGGACCAGAACATCTAAATCCACTGAAGCCATTGCTTTATCTGCTTCTCAAGCTGATCGCTCTGTGACGGTGACTGACTGTGGTGGTTCTCATGATTTTAAGTCCTCCCTCTGCCAGTATTGTGGCCAAAAATCAAATGAACAATGGTCAGAATAGTAAGCAGCGACGAGAAGAACCATGCTACCGTCCCAGAACTTCACGCACTTCGTTGTCTACACGAAGTCCAGCTTTGTTGAGCAGACAACGCCAAACAGCCTGTCCTTTGCCGAAGCTGTTGCGAAGTACCAGGCCGGCAAAGGAAACAGGATGGAGGCTTTGAGTGCTGACATGGTGAGCCTTGACAGGAGTCAGGCCCGTACAATCAAAATGTCATAAAATGTCATCGTTGAGATGAGATGGACTAGTGACATGTCTATCTTGCAACAATGGAGGCAGAAAGCGAATGGGAATGCTAGCCATGCACTGCTGGGATAAGAAGAGCATCGTTTTGGTAACTTTTGGCTTATACACTCCTGGGGGTTCCAAGTACACGGGGTTCATATAATCTTGAAGTTGCGCAGCCGGAAAGGAGCACCGATTAACATGCAGTTTCAGGAAATCTGAAACTGCATTAGCCACGAAAGGGTTTAGGTTTCAAGGCTTAGGGTTTAAGGTTTGGCCCCGCTTGAAAAGATATTATGGGTCTGTCGTCATGCGAAAGGTCTCCAATCCAGCGTTCACCGACGAGGATTTGGATCAAGGACAGCGGAGTAGTGACTAGTGATACGTATGTCGTTGGGGTAGAGGAGGTTGGAGATTCCCTGGGAAAGCTTGGGAGGTGGGCTGCTTTGCTTGAACTCCAAAGGTACGTAGAATAATGGCCAGTGCTTTCTATGTTTACTTCTCATGTTGGGCCATTATTTACCTGCTGCTGCGGTCCAGGTAGTCTTTGTATGGCAGAAGTGTTGCGGGAAGTGTCTGTTCTGTCTTGACCTCAACGGAGAGCCGACCCATTCCTCAACAAGTAGCCATGCAAGTTGCGTTGAGTTTTGCATGCCTCTTACATGGCTTACCCTTGGCAATCTTAATTTGAATGAGTGGCAGGGTTAGGCCACGACTGTTGGCCACGTGCGCGGCTACTGCACAGTTGCAGCCCTCATTCTTGGAAGTTTCAGAGGCGTTGCAGACGCATATGCCCAATTAGAGCTGGAGTCGGGTATTGGGGTATACTGTACTATGCTGAGAATGTTGCAAATGGATCAGGTTTCTGCATTATGCATACGCACCCGAAAGCCACACATCTCTAGACTCCTTGCCTTTCTGGCGGTTGGTAGAGAGTGAGGATATGGAATATGTGTGTGTGTGGGTGTGTGTGGTAAAGAGCCTTTTTAGGGATCCATTTCAGAACCCTGTTGTTCAGGAAACCACGGAGGGAAGGTTCAAGTTGTTGGGCGGGGTTCACCCTGAGCAGCCCCGAGCCAGAAATGGTCATGTCGAAGCAAAGTGGAAGTCATCTTGTAAAGTATCCTCTGTAGCAGTCGTCCTTTCTCCGAAAACAAGCCCCTGAATCCCTGGTCTCAAAAACCAATTCTTTCTCCTAAGCGCGAGGCCATCACCCTGCTTATACTCCTGTCTAGTCCTATGTATTCCAGCCTATGTACCCCTATACACTCCTCCATTTCCTGTATGTTCCTCCAACCCTGCACCCTACTCTCTGAATACTACAGTAGTTTCCATTTCCCGTTGCTATTACTATTTCCCCATAAGACCCTGCTGTTTGGCCTCAGGAGAGTTGGCAGGGACATTGAGTTGGGATGCACCAGAGGTGACGCAGACGGTGACAGGCTACAAGATCTACCTCTCTCAGGACTCAACCTCGGACTCTGACATTTGGGTTTCTATGGGGCCACTATAGGGGGTACAGAGGACCAATCTAGGAGATAAGGATGTAGCTCAGGCTTTAAGGGGCGTCCAGAATAATTACTTTTGCAGTTGTCGCATCTTGGGGCTGTTTTCCAAGACCCTTCTGGTGCCCTTAGTTGGGAACAACTGGCCTGCCCCCTAATAGTTGGGACTTAGGCCTTAATAGAGGGTACCCTCCGGATGTTCTTGTCGGAGGACCCGCTTAGGTTTTCAAGGGGCTTGCGCGGCCATGATTGGAACGAGGGCCTCTGCAAGGCCTGTCTAGGCTAGCTGAAGCCTCAAAACCATAGCACTGAGACATACACACAGAATTGACACCAAAATCCCAACTCCCAAAGGCCTGACTCTACAACCCTCTTCGCCCTACCAATGGGCTAGAATCCAGAACCGCTTCGAGGATCAGGCAGGCACCGCGAGATCCCTCGTGGGGCAGCAAACGACAGGCGTGCAGCCTTTCTGTGAGGGCTTCTTTCAATCCTAGCTCCCAAGCTCTAAACCCAAAGGTGACGTAGACATTCTTCGGCGAGACTACGAGCTTACTTGGTGATTTCCCTAAATAGGGACCCCATATGGACCCCAACATATTATAATCAATGTTATAGGGACCCCGAAAAGGTATCCCTAAGGTTGGGAAAGCCTTAAACCCTAAACCGTAGATGGTAGTTTCCTTTTCCATTTTCCCAACATATCCCCATTACCCTAACTTTGGGAAGACCTTCGTATAGTCCTTGTGACCACCATCCGGTGGTCAGGCAAAGAGGTCAATGTAACGTGTGCAGGGAGATCAAACAGGTCTCTGACAGCCTTACGGGAACATGCTGAGCTCATCCTGAAGGTTTCAAGTCGCAGCATTTTATCGCCTTACCTACGTCATGCCCCATCGCATACGTATGGGCGAGCTTCTGAAGTCTGCAGCCCTAAGTCTACATGGGAGTTGGTCAAAGATATTGGGGCATGTTGGGTGGAGACTGTGGAATTAGAGGATGAGGGCTTACGGTGAGGAGCCGCAATATTTTCATTTGAAGACACTTGACCCAAGCACCAGCTTGATGTGCGAGGCACCAACACCTTCGATGTGCCGCTAAACACGCCCAAGATGCAGCCCGGCAATGCAGATATAAACCCTACAAGCACAAAGGGATCGCAGATTTCTCAGCTTGTGTATCCTAAAGTTCCCAAGGCTTGGCAGAAGTTATGGTAATCAACAGTTGGGATCCCGTAGCGTCTGGGGGTACATCCACAAACCATTGCAGCGTGTTTCTATTCTTGATCGATTTTTGGGTTGATGTTTGCTTGGGAAATCAGGCTTAACATCAGGCGTCCGCGTGCATGCCCTCCTCTGTACCAGAGAGCCGGTCCATCAGCCATAAATCCGGCTGCTATTCTAGAAGCTCCCAGACCTTGCGAGCATCTTGAAATGAGGGCATACGGCTCCAAAAAGTGGGTACTTCGTCCTTAATAGAGGGGTGGAGGGGCTGAACTAGCACAAGCCTCCCCCGTAGCGCTGAAATAGCATAGTTTGATTGCTGGTAAGTAGGGTTTCAGGTTTGACCCTGTACCGGTGAATAGGTCTTATCAAGAAGCAAATGCCCCAACAACTGAACCAGAAACCCTACACCACTCAACTCCGCACCCCAAACCCTTCAAAACCCGAACCCCCAAACCCCAACCCCTAAACCCTATAAGAACCCCAGACCCTAAACCCCACCCCCTAAACCCAAAGATCCTCAAATCTCCAACCTAACCCTCTAGCTTGCCCTTGAAAGGTTTGAACTGAAAAGGATAAAGGCATGCAGACTGATGATTTGTAACCTACTTGCCACAATGTTTCCGCTACTGCTAGTCTCCGTCCTCCTTAAACCCTAAACCCATCCTTCGTTTCATCATTTCTTCCTTTCTCCTTTTTATCCTTCCTTATTGCCTTCCTTCCGTCCCGGCATCCCCAAACCCCAAGGATCCCTAGATCCCAAGCGGCTTGATTCTCTATTCCTATTCCTGTTGTTAGTTATTATTCTTAGTGTTCTTACTAGTATGTCCTATTCGGCCACTAGTATTCGTACTAAAACTGTTCGTATTAGAATTGACATTGTTCCTTTTAGTATGAACATTATTGCTATGGCTATTACGATGGTTAGGATTGGGTTTAGGCAGTTTAGGTCCAAGTGACTTGGTTTTCTTCTAGTAACTCGCGGCCATAGACCAGCCCAAACCCTAAACCCTAAACCCTGAACAGACCCGAGGACTTACGGTTACCTTCTTATCAACTCCCTCTCCGCCACAACGGAACAGCGGACTCCCACGGCTTTGGCTGCCTGACCCAAACTACGCTGGACTCAAGATTTGGGATTTGGGGTTCCTAGATTATAGGGTTAGATAGGGATTATAGACGGGTATGCAGGGATAATGGGAAAGACATTTGGGTTTAGGGTTGGGTGCTTGCATTCTAGGGCTTTGGGTTGTAGACTTCGGGCTGCAAGATCCAGAGTGCTAGTCTTTGAGATTGAGATTGGGATTCAGACCCGGGGATGCGAACAAGTCTTTCCTTTGGCTAGCGGCCCGTCCTCAAAGCGGTGCTTGAGGCCTGAAAGTTGTGTTCTAAGTAAGCTTGATAAAGCTCAAAAAATTCTCAGAAAATCAGCTTCCTTCCTGTGAGATTTGTACATAGGGAAGTTTCATGTTCTTTGATATATGGAAATCGGTGCATGTTGCCCAAAACCTAGATCCCAAGGCTGTGGTGGACTCTTACTCTAGCGTCACCAACCTGGCTTTCACAGACAAGGACTGGCTCGGGCTACAAATCTTTTGTCTTCCGTGAAGTCTCTTAAATCAGTCCCGGAACACTTCCTCCAGGTATTCAACCCTGCTGAGTGCCAAGTAGCAAGTGGAGGGGGATGTCCAAGTTGCACCTGAACTGCCCTACGCCCAAGTCTCGCTTAGTATTTAGTAGATTCTACACTTCACCTTCCATACCCTTCGAAACGGTTTAATGCGGTCTAGCAGTACCTGGAGGCGTGTGTTTCCCAAAGATAGTGCATGCCTTGATGCAAACCTTCAGAAAGGAAGACCACGTTTGGATTCATCCGGGTTTGTCGCGCGAGTTTCTCAAAGAAGGTTTTCTCGACCTGAAATGGTCGTAATCTTCGCATGAAGCTTGAGGGGCTGCAGAACGCAATCCGGAATTCGATCGGCATGGCAGCGCAGCTTGAAAGCTTCCTTACGCGTAGTTCACGAAGCCCGACTTGGGCAAGTTCAGGGTTTAGAGCTTGGGGCTTTAGAGAGGTGAGTCCCGGATGGCTTGCCATCCTCAAGCCTTAGGAACTGCAGAGGTTTCCCTGTAGTACGGATTATAGTATCTCAGGCTTAAATCACTAATAACAACTGACATGACGTCTATTGTTTGATTCTTGGCTTGGGACTGAGGCACGAACAGGAACATGCATGGAAATGGAAATAGTAGAAGTTGTGTTGCCCTGCGCGGAAGGACCTGGACGAAGCAGAGGCTCTCTTTGGGCTTGGCAAAATGGATTTCAAAACTTTTGGGTGGCTTTGGAAGTCGGAGTTTAGGGTCAAGGGCTTGCGGCTTAAGCTCTAGGTGACGGTAGATGAGTCTGCACTGTTTGTGTACCTAGCGTTTCTTGAGTTGGGAGAGTTGCCAGAGTTCTGCATTCCTTTCGATGGTCTTCATATGAATCCGGTGCAGTTCCCATTGCAAGCTCTAGCTACAAGACCCCAACAACTATTCTTGCACAAGCTTACACAATTTCTCGCGCTGAACATTCACATAAAACCGCATGAGGCTTGGCCTAAAATCTTCAATGAAACCCTCAATGCCTCAGATTGGCGGAATGGTGACATGGACAGCACCGACCACAGATCTCACTCGCGTGGTTGGCATACGTGCGCCTGGGACGCACCTTAATCAATTAAACTATGTATATGCGCATATACATATATATATATACATAGATCCTGTGTCCCATCTCATTTCATTTCGGCGAGGTTTCTGCGCGAACATAATCTTCAAGTGGATCTAGGATGGGGTACATGCGCAACATAGTTTGGGTTTCCAACCCTTGGACCTTACTCGCTCTGGGACAGCTTCAGGATTTATTGAATGATGATGATGATGCAATTGTTGTGCATTGTACTGGGTGTGTTCAGGGTGCCTCAGCAAGCATAAAGAATCTCTGTTGCCGTGTGGGAGGCGCGGAGGATTAGCTGGCATAATGCCGGCAGAATGTTTGTTCAGTTATTTGATGCCGACTCCGAGCCTGTCTACAGACCATGCGAGGATTAGGCCGCAAATTGTTCTGTTAGCAGCGCGGCTCAACGCGCGCTTCCATCCCCCAGAGCCTGAACCCTTATTGAGGAGTACTGCTATATTAGTTTGGGCACCTCAACCGGAGTTCCACAGAAATACGTGACACACATGAACATGCTTTTCCTCGTTCGACCCTTGTTAGTTGTCCGCAGTCCAGGCCTACCTCAGCGATATTGCCAGCACAACAGGCCGGTGAAAGACAGTGAAAGACATCGACCCTTACATCTTGAGGATTTCGGGTTTCGGCTTTAAGGTTAAGGCGGTGGAGGGTTTAGGGTTTTTACTATACGGATCTCACCCGATTAATGGAGAATGGAATGGAAGAGAACATGGAACGTGAACTAGAAACTGGGGTTATATGACCCAGGTCTGTCTGTAGCATGGTTTCTTCCAGATGCTTGTTCCTCGCGATATGGGGCTACGGGGGCAGCCGTGTCTCCATGCTTCTTGGTAGGTGCACGGAAGGGCGAGGATCAGATGCTCAACACACGAGAAACCCAAAGCTACAAGAAACTGATTCTTGAAGCCTGAAATTCTAAACGCCTAAACCTTGCAAGCCCCCACAAGCCCTTGCACTCTAGAAAACATGATGCGTTTGGGCAGGTGCGACGCGCATCCAGATCCAGGAAGACATTCCAAGCAACGTGCAGCGAGTTTTCGTGGAAGAGAACACGCCCAAGGCAGGGCTAAAGGGTCGCAGTCTTAGACGTATGTGGAGGTGTTTGCTTTACTGTAGGGTTTGGGGGGTTAGAGGTTAGTTGAGTTCAGCTATGACCATTCCTCGTGCTACTCGTTTGAAGCCTATGATGCTACCAGTCGTCATCGCTGCTGGGCCTTTCACACTGTCAGTTTGCATGCGACAGTAGAGGGGAGCAGATGCATCCCTTGTGGGACAACAAGTACTCTCACATACTCTCACGTTTGACTCACCTTAACCGTGACCCCACTTGCATCTGAATGAACAAAGCCAACAAGTGGCAGAGCTGGAGACCTGAGCTCGGCCGCTCATGACATGGCGGAACTTGGGGTACAGGATCCATGGCTTAAGATTCACGGTTGTAGACGCCATGCACGCATGTGTTCCCGCGAAAGTTACCATGCAGGGTGTGCTTCGGTCCTGAACCCTCTCTTCCAAAAACAGATTCTGCGGCCTATTCCCTCACTTTCTGGCACTGTGGTTAGTTGGAATAATGTATTACTTAGGGATTATACAGGGACTATATTCCCTCATTTCCTACTAAGCACCGGAGGTCTGGCTCACTAAAGAAGTGTTAGCTCGTCTGGGACATGGCATCCCCTCGTTTCGCCCAACATGCTCAGATGCTACTGAGAAGACTGCGCAGAAAAGAACCCCCCCCATCTGTGACACCTTGCCCTTGTCTACGATCCGGACAGAGCCCCTCCGCCCCCAGAGACCTTATAAGGAGGCATGAACAACTACCATTCTTGCTTGTTATCCTTGTATATCTAGACTTTGGCACATCCCAACCAACCGCAACCACTCAGGCGCCTTCAGTATGGGCATCATAGAAGCCTCGTTGTTTGGCTGGCAGGTCAATGAGACCCTCAATGTGACCTACACGCACATTCAGGCGCTGGCATGGGTTGCAAATTGGGGGACCCTGAGAAACCCCAGGAAGCGTGGGAAATTCCAGTGGATTTTTGGCAATCGCTCTTTTCATCAGGAGTGGGCAACAGTTGCACATGTGTTGGAGCCTGAAGGAGAACAGGGTCTTGCCACGGCCCCCATTTGGGGAGATTCCAAATTCACTGTCTGCCTTGGGGTTGTAGTGTGTGCGACTCATGGCGCAATTGTGTTTAAGCCTCAGGTCCAGTTTGCGTCGTCACTAGCAGAGTCATTGTCAGAAGTAGTTCTTGGTCCCCTTGTTCTTTTAGTTCATGTGACTGAACTCTTCTGAGGGTCAAACCAGATGTATAGGAGGTATGATGGCAGTTGAGTTTTCCATTTAGTGAGGTACAACTGCCACCATTTAGGGAACTGCAGGAGAATATAAGCTGGTTATGATTTGAAACCTTCCGAATATCCCATCTTTTAGTCCATGCAGTCCTTGAGGTCCACTCAACCCTCAATCCTCTACGCACGTCTAGATAACCCCTAATATTGATTCCTACACCCTAAGCCATCGCGCTTCCTTCAGGTTGCTACCTTCTCGGTGCTTGCGGAGCAATCCTTCCCACCGACTGTGGAAATCTCGGATTCAATTTCATCTGTGCCGCGGCCGCACTATAAATTCACCACATCAACAATAGCATTTGCGAGTGTTGGAAGCTTGTTAGTAATGATGACAACATATGGTATTGTAGCAATAGTAAGAGAACAACCACCACGAGCAAAAGAAGGAGAAGAACGGGGGGGAGGAGGTGGTAGCAGCGGTAAAAACGGCAGCACTAGCAGCAGTAAAAGTAAGTCTTGCGAAAGAGTAGCTGTAAAAAGGATGAATATCAAACCTGGTTCGTGCAGCACGAGTTACATCACAATTCAGAGCTTCGCGAGGTCGCTGCCTCTGTTACCAAGTATGGGCACACATGCACTAGAAGCATACACTCCCCCCGAAGCCTAGCCTGCAGTGATGATCAAAACTGGCGCGGATCTCGTTGAAGGGTTTGTAATGCAGTTTACTGTGGCATCGCAAGCAAGAGTTTGATAGAGCTTGCTGTGGCTTGAGGAGTCATCGAGCTTTTGCTGCAAGGGTTTTGTGTCTTGGGTGTCAATGTTGATGTGGTGTGGCTTCCTTGGCATAAGGCCCGAAATCCTACACCATATGCACTAAACCCTGGGTTCTAAACCTGTAGCTTGACTAAGCCTAAAAAGGCAGAGCCTTGAATCCTGAATACTACTTGTAGGGTCTTATGGGGGCTTTCGTAACTAGGTTAATTGGGGGGTTATTAACCTAGTTTCTGAGTCCTTTCAACCCCACACACTATACGTAGTAGTTTAGTAGTTTTCTTACTAAGTCCCCCCATAAAGACCCAGCAAGTACACCTTCCCTCGACCCAGGTGTCTGCATTGGCCTTCGATGACCGAGATCTGGATGCTGGGGACCTTGGCGGAAGGCTTTCGCACCTAGGCAGAGATTGATGCCTAAACCCTGGTTTTGAGTTATGGATTTAGGATTTAGGGTTTAGGGTTTACGAGCTTCGAATGAGACCCTAAGCCCCTAAGCCATGTTTCTAACATGTTTGTGTGCCTTTTAAGTGTTCGCATGTGCAGTCCCGAATCATACTTGGGCAAGACCTTCACTGGTCAACGTTGGAATGTTTTAATATTTTAGGTGGGTGCTGTGTTGTAAGCACATATTTGCCTTCACTGAATCTGGGAACTGCAAACAGCAATTGGTGGTTTGCTGTTGGCCTGTTTGGACTTGCTGATTAGAATAAGCCCCTTAGATTAGCTTTATTACCAACTTTAGCTGTAGATTTGTCAGATTTTACAAAGAAATCTTCTCCTGGTCCGCTCACCCAAGCTTCCTAGAGAGCTCAGCCGCATTCCTTCAGAGCCCAACCTCAGAGCGTCCCTACAGTGCCCAACCCAGTATTTCTCGAGGCTTGTCCCAAAGCTGAGGTATGAACGATACTATGCGTTTAACGATAGGGTGGGCATGCTCCGCGTATGCTTTTGGTTTTACTGGTACCGTCCCCGAAGAAGAATGGGCACACATTTATTGCAGTGCAATTCAAAAGCTGTGCATCCCAAGCCGCTCTTCGTGAAGCGTTGGTTTTTGAAGGATACTTCAAAAAAATGCGGATCAGTAAGACGGAAAGACCCACTCACCATGCTGGAGCCGGTACTTGGCGTAGGTTGGCAAGCAACTCCGCTAAAACTAAGAAATGCATGTGCGTGCATCAAAGTATACAAGGGGACACTGCACGGGAGAAAACTCCTAAAAGCTAAGCCACCAGACTTTAAATAAACATTAGGCCCTGAGCACGAAGAAGACTCTTTGGGAAAGCGACCTCAAGCAGGATCCCTTGTTTTGAGGATACAGCTTGCGGTTGTTTTGGTCATTCCCCCTACAGTAACTACCCTTAAAGGGGTCATTACTAAGGGGCGAATACAACTCCAATCATCTATTGTGGTACCTGCTACTGCAGTCGGAAATGACCTTATAGCTATAGCCCCCACACTAAACCCCAACACCAAACCACCAAACCCCTAAACCCTAATCCCTAAACTCCTAACCCAAATTCCTAAACCTAAGACTCCTAAACCCTAAGCCCTAAACCCTTTACATTGACAGCAAGTTGTTCATGCGAAAGTCAGGTTTGTGCTGCCGACAGATACCAGCCAGGCAGGGGGCTGTGGGTGTAGGATTTGTGAATTGTGCGAATCGGTATTCTATGGGCGTATCTAGGGGTTGTGTGACGGTTGTGCTTATATATATATATATATATTCATGTATGTATATCAGCGTTTAGCGCTGAGGCTTCAGGCTGAAGGGTAGGAATTTGGGGATGAAGGGATCCAAGATTGGGAAGAGGATCAGAAGTCCGGATCTCTTTAACCTTTTTTTGGTTGGGCTATCCTCCACATATGGACTCTTCACGTTGGAGGGCTCCTTGTAAGCACTTTTCTCACTCCGAAGAAGTTGATTGATATGCAACAGTCCTTCAGGTGTACCGCTTCAACGTCTATCTGGCGGGCAGCTAAACTGCACTGGAGCTAAGGGGACTTGCATGAGGCAAGCCTGCGTTGCAGGAAGTCTCTCATTCCAGAGCACCACTGCAGATTCTGTTTCAGAGTAGGTCAAAATTGGTAGTTTGCAGGCATGACTGGAGAATTCACAGTGCACGCACGTTTGGGGGTCAGTGGCTCTTAGGCGTTTCTGGGAAGCAGCCTAGGGCCTAGGATGCATATGCAATAATGGGTATTTGCTTCATCGCTACATCTTAACCAGGAAGAAACATGCGTTTCCAAAAGCGTGGGTTTCTCGCGTGGTGCCTCAAAGCCTAAACCCCAAATCCTAGACTCGTAGCTCCAAAGAAGAGTGGTGCAACCTGCATGTGTACAATGCCTCGCGAGGTAGGGCTTGATTAGGTAGGATATAGGGTGGAGGGTTGTCTTTGAGCACAATCTCGGTTCTATCCGGATTGCGCTTGAGCATATCCAGGGCAGATGGCTGAATCTCAACTCCCTCAGAGCCCTCGCATGGCTATTGGCCTTCGCCAGGTCCTTCGTTAGGCCTTGCAGTGGCTAAGTTAGTTGTGTTTGGGTTTTTTGGCTCTTGAAATTGGGTCTAGAATCCGAAGCCTGGAATCCGCCAAATCCTAACCCTCAACCTGAAGTTCAATGCCGTGCTCGAATGCTCTGGACACGTAAGGTGTGGCCGCTGATGGGCCTCATGGCTATGGCATGTCATGATTTCTTCACACCAGCATGGAATGAATTTGGTTTGTGAGCCTTTTTCTTCACGGGCTGGGTGTGCGTGTGTGTGTAGAAGATTCGGGGTAGGGGCTTCAGAGCCTTGAGATTGTTGGTCCCCTTTTATGGTCTCACTCAGAACAAAAGCATTCTCCTGCGAGTACTTGAGGGCCCAATCTCCAATCTCAGGAACTGCTAAAACAGAAGCCTGAATAACTACCAACAGTGCTTCCAATTCTTGTGTCGCTATAGTACGATGTAGCCCCCGGCAATTCCAATTCTCGATGCATTCCATTTTGTGTCCAGGACCTTGGCTGGTTTTCCGAGCTTCGCTTGGGGTTCTACTCATGGAACGGGGTGGGGATCATACGGTGTTTTGCGAATGAAAAGCTTCGGGTGCATGCCCCGCTGTATCAAGCTTTTGGTGTACAGTCAACACTTCGTGCCAACAATCCGTAACTTTGAACCCTGAGATCTGCAATAGGTGGCAATGTAGATCCCTGATCAAGAAGCCGTCCTCCCTTACTTGGGATTGCCATAGGCATCCTTCCAGCTGGGTCCCCATAGACAAGGCCTTTATGAACAACGATCAGGCATTCATCTTGAAGTCTTAGGCCTTAAGCTCAAAACCCGAATCTGCTAAACAGCCAGGTTGCGGAGCCCCAAAGCCTCAAGCTTCATAAATTCCAAGGCTCAAAGAATAGGATGCGCAAAGAAAGCCAAACGCTTCATATGCTTACGCACCCCCAGAACACCTCAATCACAGTATCTCAAGAGTATGTGCGCTGTTGCATAGAGGAGGTCAGTGTATCCTTTTCGAATCCATGTCTTTATACAATCCGTCCTGACCCCATAATCTTCGAACACGACCCTTCTCCCTAGAAGTTCAGCCCCTAACCTTTGACATTTAATGTCAGACCGGAACATCCTGAAAAGCTGAAGGAATGGCACTGCAGCTATTGCCCCGGGTTCGGAGCCTCTCGGCCTGAAGCAAGTTCCCAGTAAAGTTAGAGGAATTGATTACAGGTTTAGCTGATTGCTGTAAACAATGATGGTTCAAAATGTATGGCTGTCCAGCGAGTAAGGTGCAGACAGTCTGCGATTCTAAGCCCAACCTGAAGGGATGTGTAGAGCACCTGGCATTTCCTGGGTGGCTTCTGAGGATTCTAAGTTCAGTTACAATGACATGTGCTTATAATTAATAGGGTTTCATTATAATAGGAACTTTATTTAAGTGCCTTAATAGCAACCGAGTTTCATCACCTGCTACTGCTGCCTCAGAGCCCGAAAAAGGTACCCACACCTTTCCAGTATTGGAACCCTACTGGTGATTGTCGGGGTTACTCCTACGGATGGTTCTGGGTAATTGTGGCAACTCCCAAAAGATCCGCTGACTGCGCATGTCGTTGTATGAGCCGCCAGGTTCGGGAGACATCATAGCTGCGAAATGGTTGTGCGGATGCAAGGTTTTGCACATTGATCAAAGTCTCAGCCACAGAAGGCTTGTTCAGAAGCTTGCATAGCCCCATGTTCTAAGCCCTAACCCCTACACCCTAAACGCTAAACCCATAGGGTCCCTAAGGTTCCCTCACGCTGAGAATCGTACATAAGCCCTGGTGCCCAGGAATCGCCAGCGCGTTACCGGACTAAATCCGACGGACAGCTTCTACGACTTTCCGGCAGAGAATCCCTGATGCATTTTGCTTCTCTATGGTGCAGGTTTACCTGGTCATGATTCGCTACATAACCGCACGGATTACAGTTAAGCGGGAGCACGACCCGTAGACTCCATGCTTTCTGACTCGACTTGCGCGTTTGGAGGTCCGGTGCGGTTTTGGTACATAGTCATAGTCATGGTTTGCAGTCTACAGTGCTGACGCCAGAATGTTTAGAAGCATGGCCCAGGACACCTCTGGAAACCTTCACGCACATCCTGGTCTACTCAGTGCTGCAGATGCACCGTGGTGGGTGGGCTTGGGCAGTTCAGGATTTTGGGTTCTGGATATTCGGGTGTGCAGATTGCAGTTCAAGGCCCAAGTGTCAAGCCCAGTTTTGTGTTACTCCTTAGCCCAAAACTTGAAACTTTACAGAATCAGGGCAGAATTGCATAAATTCCTCCTTCCTAACCCTAGAGCCTGCCCGCAGAAGTTGCGTGGATCCAAGGTGTCCACGGAGCGATTTTTCGAGCAAACCACGCCAACCTCGTGCCTCGATGGCATAAACTTCTGCACCATGGCGTAAGGCCGTAAATAGACATGCATATTAACATCATACATACCCTGTGAAATTCCAAGGTAGAACAGGTAGAACATACCGTAACATACCGTGTGATGGGGTGGTAGAGTACTTCTGCCAAACGTGCATTGTATTCTCTGCCGAGCCGGGAGTAGGTTCGAGCTTCGTGCATGTTTCTTAGCTTTGTTCCTGGATGCATCTAGAAAGTACGTTGAGGCTATCTTGGGAGCAATTGGGGACTATCTTGGGGACGTCCAAGAGGTATCTTAGGGTGGGGGAGTTCTTGGGTTTGGTCTGGGCGTAGAACCAGAATCACGGATGTTCGACTCCCGAAAGCTGTTGTGCTTTAAGGGGGGGGGGGTTAGGGTTTGGGGTAAAGGTTGTTGTGCTCACGATAGTTTCGGGTTCTAAGTTTAGAGTTAGAGATTGAATTGTAGGTGGGACCAGGTAGGACTGAATCATAAGAGCATGTAAGTCTGAAGCTTGGGCACGTATACACGGGAAAAGACCAGAATCGGGCCAGTTACAAGTTCTCAGTGGCCTACCAGATCTGCCGCCAAACAGGATTCAGCTAATTTTTCTGTGTGGCTAGCACAGCTTAAACTCAGGTTCCCAAGTCCCATGGTTCCGTTCCTAAATCCCTTGAAGCTCCACCCAAATTCCTGACCTTGAAGCACACTATGCAGACTCTACGGCTTATCGGCTTACCCTGGGCCATGCAAGGGGCCTTGCCTAAACAGGCATAGTTAGTATGGGTCTCTTCTTTTATTGGGTATTAGAATTCCTTCATAACCCAACGTACCCTAGATCTTGGGAATTATGGTACTGCAGTATGTTATTGTCATGCGGCTGGTTGTGGGGAATGAGGGAATAGAATCCATATTTAATCCCTATAAGTAAATTCCCCGTTTCCCTACAATCCCCCAGTAAGTAGTTGAAGGCTGCTGGTGGATGATGCATCGGCCAGTGTGACTTCAGCCGTGTGCCCCGATCGCGTCTTGGCTGGCGACAGAGACCCAGAGGGTCCAAGTACCCTCAGGGTTTTGGGCTTAGGGTTTAGGGTAAACCGAGCTCAAATATGTTTGGGTGCCAAAGCCTGCGGTGTGTAGAGTTTAGGTCCCTGTGCCTGATAATGTGTATTTGGGATGCAAGGCTGCTAAAACAAAAGCCGGTGAGCCCCAAAGTATATGCCATGTAAATGTGGGGAATTAAATCCTTAGGAAGATGGAATTCGCTTTTCACCTTCTCAGTCATCTATGGGCAGCAAATACTATGTGATTAAGACATTGATTTAAGATATGCTAGATCTGGAGAAAGTCGGGATTCCCAACAAATGGAAGAGAGCCATGGCCTCCAGGTGAGGACGCAGATCCCTTGTTTAGAAGCTCCCTGATCATGGAACGTGAGCCCGGAAGCCAAACAAACTGGATATGGTGTAGGCGCGGAAATCGGACGTCAGTAATGCGCAACCCCACATAGCATTCTTTCTACACCATACCTGTGGAACACCTTAACGCCCCTGACCTGTCTCAACGTTGCCCCTCCTGCATCATTTCCTTTACCACTGTCCTTCTAATGTCAAGCCGCGACCTTAACGTAAAAACTAAGCATCTAGCGAGCATGAAGCCTTGTGGCCCCAAACCTGACTGCTAAGCCACGCACTCTCAGCTCTTACACCCAGACTCGTAAGCCTCGTCATCAGCCTTCCGCCATATACTCCTACATCTAGGTCCGTCGCACGGGCACACATCATCACCCTGACTTTCGAACCCTCTGCTCCCCTAGCCCTTAACCCCCATCCTTCCTCAGTTGACTTGGATGCGGGAGAGATCGGCGGTTTCGTGACATGGGCTCAGCCAGCGCAGGCTGAGAAGGTGGTCCTGTACCGTCGCTTTGGCCAGTTATTAAAATGGTGTTTCACTGGGTTTCGTGCTCTGCTACCTGGTTCTGCGATGATGGCTGGGGCTAAAGGATAGACTGAGGACAATGGGCGCGTTACTGTGGCTTCAGCCGGATAGGTGGCGAAGATATACGAAATTAAAATGTCTAGAGGCTAGATTCTGCCACCATCTCATGTAGTTCTCAAACGCCTTGCAGCCTGAATCTTACACATTGACATCCTAAAGCCAAGCCACTTCACCCACCAGAAGAAGGACTCAAAAGCTTAGAGACCCCTGGATATCAGCTTCCCTTTTGTTATTCATTATCCCCATATGCCTGTACACTGCAGTATAATTTATTATGATCTGCCAACACCCGACTTAGGTCTCTATGGATTGACCGGTGGCTCGAGAGTTCAGCTACCAGCATGCCAATTTCAGCTCCTTAGGGTTTAGGGCTTTGTGGCTTGGAGCTGAGTTCTCTGGGTTTGGGTTTGCTGTGTGTAGATATGGGATTTAGGATTGAGGTGTGAGGATTTAGGGTTTTGTGTGCCTCAGGCTTTAGGGTTACTGGGCTTAGGCTTTTTTTGCTTTCCCAACACAGTAGTGGAAATCGTAAATCTGCGAATGCCATCCTTGCCACTAAGACTCAGCAGTACCTTATGCCTTTCAGTAGGTCAATGACCTTCTTCTAAAAGCCTTGACTTGCAATCCTCAATCCCACGCCCTAAGCTCTCAGCCCTCAATCCCCAGCCGTGAAATCCCGCGACCTCCCTTGACAATCCTGATGAACGAGGTTCAGCAGCGACATTCCTCTGGGCACCAACTCGAGTGCTATCTCAACCTTCCCGGTGTGACGTGCCTGAGAAGTAGTCATGGTGTCGCTCAAAAATCTGGATAACCTGTTGCGGAGGGCTACAGTGATTGAAACAGGCGTTCTCTCTGGACTACTCAGATATCAATAGTAATTGCTGCCATTTCTTTTCATAGTCTATAAATAATCCCTAGAAACTCCAGTCTTTATTTAACCCCGGGCCTTTTCCGGAGTCCTTACTGCCCCAAATGCTTCACAAAGAACCGGAGGAGGGTTCGGGGATTTACGCGAAATTGCTAGGTTCTGGGTTCCTGAAGCAGGTCTACAGGGCGTCTTGCGGAGAGCTCGAGCCTTATTCAAGACAAACTGTGGAACTAGAAGCCCCCTTCTGCAGAGCTTGCTTACTGGGGGTTAGTAGGGATTAAGGGAATATAGTGGATAGGGATTATAGAGGGATTACATTCTCTATTCCCTACTCACCACCAGTAAGCTTAGGAACTATGGCCCGCTACAAGTTGTGACTGTGTCCTCGCTTGTGGAGCAGACGACTCCCACGACGATCCCGCTTGTGGACGAGATCCCTGGCGAACGTTCATTGTTCTGTTCAGCGGTCTCCCATCCGCTTCAGATTTTTTAATGTATTAACGTATGAAATCGTAGTTGGGCTTTCCCCAATATCTATCTGGGATCCTGTTCTGGGAGTCCCCATAGTTTTGGGTGTACTAAGGGGACCGCTGTTTTGTGGAAATACCTGTAGATGTACATGTAACTGTGTATGTGCCCTACTGCAGGGCGCCCGCATGTTCTCCTGAAAAGGATAGCGTCTGTGAGCAACGTGACCTTTGTGGACTACGACTTGGACTTCGGTGTCACCTGCCTTAAGAGCTTAATGTCTGTAGGTGAACTCTAAATTGTCAACGGGTATGCAGCAATTGTTTCTTTATTCCAACAGCCCGGACATGGGCCATATAGGATTGTGGAGGGTTCAGTAGTCAAAGCAGGCTTCCAGTGCCATTTCGAGATTTTCTCCGAAGGTTGTGGTGTTGTGGCTATGCAACAAGTATATCGCTTATGCGTTTTGCGCTATGAGGAACTCCCCCCTCCTCCCATATCAGAAGAATTACAATCAGGAAATGACACCTAGGCGGGCCATGCTAAATCTGAAGCCTGAAGCCAATGCAATCATGATCATGAACGTGGGGTACGTGTAAGGTTGTCTCTCGTCCTCCTGAGTGCGAGTGCAGGGTTTGGGGCTTCTTTTAAAGTCTGGGTGCCACTTGAAGTGCTATCTGATTTTACCCCATGAAGCAGGATGGTATTCGGGAGTACGCTGCCATGGTCGTCCTTGTTTGGAATGTAGTTCTCGTGTGGGCCTGAAATCTACACTTGTTGGTTACTTGCTGTAGATGTGTTCATTTGGGGGCAGGCGGGTAGGCCAAGCTAAGCCTCACTGACTGAAATGGCCTGTAGGCCGTGTCAAAACTCTCCTGGTCTTTTTGGGTTCAACTCCGCAGACAAGCTTTGAAAGCTCTGAACGCACCACGAAGCTGAGTCAAAACAAAAGAAGAGCCAAAGCAGGGGAGCTGCCGAATAAAAAGTACCTTACAGGCCCCCATCGCCGAATGTAAGGAATAGATCCCTGACTGCAAGACTAGAAGCTTGGACCTCCAGAAGTGTGCAGAATGATGCCTTGTTTGGCCTGTGTTTACGGGTTTTGGCTTGCATGGCTTGTTCCTAGCTCCAAGGTTGAATTTAAGATTTAGGATTTAGAGTTTTCAAGATCCCAAGGCCAAAGCCCGAAAGGTCACACTGAATCCTCGGCCTTCAAGGTCTTCCCATTCGCACAACATCCCCGCGTTTGATATAGCTTATACACCCCAAACTGGGATCCAGGCCAGAATTCTGACAAACCTCTCAAATCCCTTTGACACCTTAGGACGTGGGCGGCATTTTGGCATGGGAACCACCTCCAGATGAAATCCTCGTCGCTTGTCGGTCGAGGCTAATTTGCAAAGGGGCACAGGATTGGAATATATTGTTTCAGAATACTTGGTTAGGGTTTGGGGCATGTAGTAGTGGTCAATACCTGGGGCATGCAGAACCTGCTACTGGCAAATCTTCGGCCTCCTAGAAGGAGGCTCTGAGGTTCATCCGAATGCCGGCTTAGGAGGATGTCGGATTGTACGTAAGGCGGGATCAGGCAGCGCCCCCTGAACCCTAAACCCTATGGTGTTGGTTCAAAGGTTCAAGATTGGGTTGCAAGGATGATCAATTATGTAGGGGGCTTCTGGGCTCGCTCTATCGGCTTATGGGGCTTGGGGTTGTTTGGGGGCGTGGGGTGTAGAGTTGGGGTGTAGGGCTTGGCTGGGGGGATGTAAACCAAAACGGAACACACCACCCCGAAAGGTCAAGGAGTGTTTGCCGCGAACTCTACACTCTACAGTCACTGAACCACAAGGAGACCAAAGTCATAAATATTCAACGCAAACCCTAACCCCCCTAGGCCCCGTAAACACCCTAAACCCAAAACCGCGTCCTAAGCCTTTACCTCGTCGATCCTGAAGTTTGGAGCTTGGAGATCAGGCTAAGGGATTCTAGACATCATCCTGAAATACCCCTCAAGGCGGATGAGGCCAGCCTTATGTCCCTACACATAACCATATCCTCTTAAGTAACCCTAAGCTCAGAATCCTTTAGCCTCAAGTCTGAAACCGCGCACAAGGTCGAAGAGTATCTCGTCTACATGTCCAACTCGGCAACGGGAGGGTCCATCGTGGACCTTGCGAACTTCAGCGATGTGGGTGGCGCAGCTGCGAAATTTGTGTGCTTGAGGGCGTACTTGCAGGATTAGGGGGACTTAGTAAGTTTCGGTAAGGGTTGCTTAGCGAGTTGCAGGGGTTATGAGCCTGCTTGCTAAGCTCCCCTGACTTTCTAAGTAGGGTTGGGCTTCAGGTTCCGGGGCTGACAACAAACTAGCTGGGGACGGAAGGTTAGGTTTGGGTAATTCAGGAGGCCTCTAGGGTGCTTCAGCTGTTTTGGAGTAACATTCAGGGTTGAGCTTGCATCATCACAAGTTGAGACTTCGTGGGATTATTCAGGATAGGTGTAAAGCAGGTCGGATTCCATGCTTCTTCCGTACTAACAGGCCCGAGCAGTAGATCCGAATTTCACACAGAGACTGAATGAGGACAAAATTGCCTCTCATCAGCCGGACAAGAGGGTACTGGATTTGGCCCCTTGGACTTTCTGCTGATAGTGCACTCTGACCCCCCAAAACAAAAAAAGGTGCTCAGACATTTTACCATTAATCCCATCACTATCCCGTCAGCAGGTCAAGAATCTGCTCCACGGTTCCTCAGCCCTGCCGGCCGCGTCCCTATTGGTCAAGAAAATCACGAAGGATTGAAACCTAAATCCTCTCCCCGGCTTCTGCTACAAGAAGGTGCGACTCAAACAATCGCAGGAGTCAGCACAGCATCCGCGTGTCTGGAACGATAGTGCGAACCTAGCCCTTGAACCCCCCAAAAATCACCCGAATCCTGCATCCGCTAAACGGAAACTCTACCTCCTGAGCTCCGTGCAAGGTGGGCGCGTGCTGAAGGACAGCGCAGGCCCAGGCGTCCACAACGTCAGCGTTCCCGCGGACACGGACCGTGCAGCTTTCTTGCGCTGAGGGTTTCCGTGCAGAGGTTTAGGATCGAAGGGCCTCACGACGTAGGGGCTTGAGAGATTATAGGGTTTATGTTTTAGGTTTTCCCTCATAGGTTGCTATCGGAAAGGGGATGACCCCAGTTGTGATTGCTTAGATAGTTACATTTCCTAACCCAAAAGTGCTTTCTGGAAGAGCAGTGCCCAAGATTACGGGTCCTTTTAGGATCCACCATCTAGAGGATTGACACCATCTAGAGGATTGATTAGCCGGACCTCCATATGACAAGTTGCTTAGAAGTTTGCACACTTGGTCATATCGTTCCCTGTCTTTCTTCAAGTAGTGGCTGTTTAACCCACCCTAAACCCTAAAACCCAAACCCTAATTGGCATTCAGGGCTACAGGGTCCCTGGGAGATGCTCAAGCTCCAAGGTGTGCACCGGAAGGCAGTGCTCGGGCACCCACTTCCTGATCTACACAAGGCTGGGCCTTGTCTTCCCGAAGCGAGGGAGCCCTCTGCAGTCCTTAGGGGTTGGGCCCGTATAATTTGTTTTCAGCTTTCATACTAGTAATCTCTAGGAGCTGCATGAAAGCATGGAGTTCTGAGTGCTTCTGCCGTATTTACTTTCGCTCGCTTTGTAGCACAGCGAAGGTTTCAAGATCTAGTCCACGCAGCTTTCTTTCGACCGTCTTGTCTGACAGTCCGCTCAAGCTGGGCATCTTTGGTACGCTTGTGTAGGGCCGGCCTTGGACGTTAGATTCCTGTGGAAGTTATTCCTTGCCTCCAAGGCTCAGGCCATAGACTCTGAACCCTGGAATGCATAACCAAGCCTTAAATCCAGTCCAGAACTGCGATAAGCTATCGTCAAATATCGCCAAAATTGCGCTAATTAAATAGTTGAGTATCGTCCCCAGATGTTCCCTACAAAGGACCCACGTCATCAAACAGGAACCTCTTCTATCTGAGAGATTTTGAAGGTTCCGGGTCCATTCATGATAGGTCATCCTTCACTGAGCAGACCACGCCTGTGGCCTTCGAGATGTATGACACGGATGGCGCCTTGCTGTGCTTTAGGGTCCAAGGGGTGTACTTGGGTTAGGGGGACTTAGTCAGTGGGTCATAACTACCCCTCTACCCCATACAGTTACCTTAATAATCCGCCTTGTGAACCTACTTACTAACTAAGTCACCCAAAAAGGCACCCAGAGCGTTTCGGGTTTAGGGTGTCTGTGGAAGACCAGGGCTTGAAGGAGTTACAGCCACGAGTCCTAGGCCTTAGGATTATCGCCTGTAGGGTCTGGTTTTCTTTGGCATATGTGGTTATGCACGGCGATAGAGTTCTGACAGGCTTGTTGTGGTGCCGCCTTATTGGCCTTTCTGCGTGGGTTCTCAAAGTCATGGGGATTCGGGATGTGTCTGTCAGAATGCAAGTGCTCATTTCCGGCCCCCTTGCGGAAGATCTTTGAAAGAGTTTGCAATGGATGCTGATGTGTGGAACCTATGCCCACAAGCCTCAGCGTTTCATTGTCCAACAGCTGAGCTGAGGCATTGTGTCAAATCTGAGCTACATCGGCAAAGACCTGGACTTGGGTGAGCTTGGAGGCTGGGTAGGGATCCAGTGCGATGATGGTCTTGCTCAGCTGGGGGTCTTGGCCAGCTACTGACCCCACTAGGGTCAAGGATGCACGAATCAAGGGAGTGGTGGCCCTGCTATGCAAGAAGCCCTGCTAAGCTACATCAGCTTAAGCCGTGCCTTCCCAAGGATTTTGTGGCAGATCTATAGATCAAAGCTCTCGGCCTTCCTCACTGGGATACGTGTGCACTGAGCCTGGTTATCACCAGATTTGAGCACGTCCTTTTGAGTCCTTGAGATGCAATGAAGCGACCAAGCCATCTCGTATATGTTTCTGTACAGAAGTCCAACATACCTTCTGCTTGAGTCCCGTAGCCATGATGCCGGTAGCACCACTTCTTTTAGCCAATGCGCCTGACTTGAAACTAACAGTCCTTGACCCCCCCCCCCCTTGATTCCAAACCCCTTCGACATCAAAACCCCAAACCCCAAGCCGTCGCGCCCCAAGTCTGTTCCTCGCTGCAAGGCATAATTAATCTAGAATATGTAGAAGCATGAATAATCATGTAGGCCATACATACCTACAGGAGATCTACAGCAAAATATACCCCAAACCGCACTGGAATCAAAGCAGTCACAGGAATCACCACCTGGGATGAGCCGGCCGACGTCTCGCTGGTGATTGGATACCGAGTTTTCCTCTCACAGGCAGATGGGGCTGCCATGCGGCGTACACTGAAAACCCTTCATGACCCTCAGTACCCTATACAATGGGAATTATGGTCTTGTAGTATCTTAAGGTAGTGCAAGTCTTTAGTGTCACCAGCTTTTTGCTGAGGAGGATTGATGAGAAATTGCAACATCCATCTGCTCAGAGCCTGGCTGCCAGAGAAACATGCTTCTGTATTGTACGCCCTGCAAGTTGCATGGTACCCTTTGGCGGTCCCTTCCTTCCCTTTCATGCAGTCATTCTTCTACACCTCGGGGGGCGGTCTCCCTTGGATAGCTGTGCTTTTGCCAGGTGAAGCCCTGCAAAATCCTTGACCCTCCTTGAATCCTTGGAAGGCTCTTGACACAGCTCCTCAAGCCTCAAACCTCAAACCCTAAACCCTGTCCCTCAGCAAGAGCTTGCTGCAGGGCTCTGCAGGGCTCGGTCGGTCGCAGTTGGGCTCCGAACTTCCCGTGGGAACCACGCGCCTGGAGCGAGCCAGGGATTACGGGGGTATGCTTTGAAATCGAGGTGTTGGGCTTCGGGTGTTTTGGGCGTTCAGCGTTGTCATGCCCAAAGGACAATGATAGAAGTCGAACTGCTAAAGGGCCTGCCAAATTTGGGATAGTCGAGGGCCCTGCGGGAGTTCTCAGGACCCCAGGCTCATGCTTGAGAGTAGGCCTCGGAAAGAGAGGTTCCTCATATGTTGGTCAAGATATTGTGGAGTTCATGCAGGGTTGTCGGGCGGGAATATATACGCTGAACCTGACAGGGGTCTGGGGGGATTCCAGTGATCTCACATCGTTCTGAGACGGATATGGCGCCAGACCATTCTTCTTCAAGCAATTTCGAGGCATCCTCCTATCGCTACAGGCCATATGAGGATCAAACGGAGAGCAAAAGGCAGTTAGGATTAATGATCTCCGTGACACTCTGACTTGCAGACGCATAAGAACTTATCCAAGCACAACCAATACATTGCCTGTCTTATGTTAGCCAACCGACAACTTGGGAAACGAAACTGCGTACGTTTCTGTTCCTTTCCCCTACATAGCTACATGTCTTTATCTGAGCCTTTTGCAGTATGAAATGCTCAGGCTTGCCTACATTGAGCCTAGATTCCCGAAATCATCTTCTGCCTCTGACAATCCAAACCTTTCCAAACCTAAGCCCACATGCAGGACGTGCCCGCAGAGACGCCACAAGCTCCCCATGAGTTCATCCTCGTCTACAGCAGGCTGCTGGTAATCCAGCTTGAACGTTCTAAGCTAGTTGGTCTCCCACCCACCAATGCTGTCACGATAGGAATATAAGGGAATGCATCCGATTAACAATTATGGTTTGTGGTGTTTGCGCAAGGGGTACCTTTATTCTAGGTCCCTTTAGGTGACAGAAACAGAGTGATGCGGGAACAGTGCTTAGGGTTTCCCACTTTTGTTCTATCGAACGCTAGCAGAATCTCAAGGCAGTCCGTAAATCCCGTCATATGGGGTCGGATTTTCCAGAGCTTGGTCTTGCAGGTTTTAGGTTTGCGGTTGTGACTTTGATGGGTATGGAGCTCAGGTCTGGGTGTGTCGAAATTCGTTCATGCTCCTGCAAAATGTGAGGTGGGGCCTGCGCGCCAGATAAGCCCCGTATGGCCTCCAGCTTGTTTTTGGGAGCCTGGAGGCCAGGAACAAAACAAATTGTCCTGACCCGGAGGATGTGTGATGGATAGCCCAGCTTGCTTGTAAGAATAATCGTGTCATTAGGGGCTCATGTTCATTGCAGCCGGTGCAACCAAGAAGCCAAACAAGAACTCCACGCAGGTCTGATCTGGCGGAGATGACTACGCCTGCATTCGTGCGGTTTGAGGCGCCCTGGGACATATCACTGGTGCTGGTGCTCAGTCGGGGATGGGAGGAGTGGGTCAAAGAGGCGGTTTTTTCTTTAGAGATTCTGAAGCGACAAGTATGGGGATCCGTTCCTTCGTCTCGGACTTGGAGGATCTCTTCACTTACGAAGTCTATTTAGTAACACGTAGAGAGCACCAGTTCGGCTCGTTAGCACGGATTTCCTTTTTGCATTGGTATTTCCCTACAGGACTACCCAATAATTAGGTACTTGGGATTTTGGTAATAGCAATTGTAGTACAGATTTTGGCTAAGTACATAATTATTTAAGTACTTGGACCCATAGGGTTTGTGGTAGCAGCTATCATTCATCCCAAGCCCGAACTACTTCTAGCAGTCCAAACCAGCTTTTGGGTAAGTCCACACATTTTTGGGAATTAAAGTACCGTTTTGGAGGTCACTCTAGTTGGGATAAGAAGATTTTGGGGTCTATATTGGGGTCCCGCAATTCAGGGGGAATTTCCATATGATGCAATTGCAAATCCAATTCTTTAAGTCCATGCAAGAGCTGAGCTCGCCTTTTGGTGATTGGGCTTAGATTGTAGGCTTACCGATTTGAGATTCGCGGTTGGGTTGCCGAGGTTGTGCTAAGAGGTGCTGAGTCAGGGTCAAGGTGGAGAGCAAGGGGGGAATTTGGGATTCACAGCTCCTGTTCTTCATTCACATTGGGGTTTCCCAAAGCTAGGGGTATTTTTGGGGGGGTCCCTATAGTAAAAACTGTGGTATTCTTGGACCGATATGGGGGTCCCCTTTTTGGGGAAATTACCGCATCATTGCCTCTGAAATTCCTGAGGCAAGAAGACCACGCCATTAGTCGGAGTGATGGGGCCAGCCCGTAAGTTTAGATGGAGCGTCTGACCAACCATGTGCTGCTGATGTCCTCTACACTGCGGCCTTGTGGCTTTCAGTAGAAGGTAAAGAACCTGGGTACTCTGAAATTGCACCTAGTGCTTTGAGTATTCTTGTTCCTGAATTGAATTCTGCGCCACCCAGCATGCAAACTCTTGCAGATCTAGGGTATGATGGCAGTAAAATCATAAATCGTTATATGGCTCAAGGTGCCAAGGATACACGGAGACCAAATAAGGAAAACCCAAGTAAGTGGCACTTGAAGGAATCCCCGGCTGGAACCTGAAACCCCATACACCCTGCCGCGTAGGTGCTGAAATATGTAGAATCGGGTTAATTATAGGTATCCAGCAGGGTTACAATTGTGGGTTTAGGGTTTGGGGTTGCAAGGACGTGATATTTATGGAATTGTGCAGGCTTCTAGATTACTTCTTCCCTACACGCCAGGATGCTGACGGCCTGGTGTCGAACGTCACGTTCACTGATCAGGTTAGCGCAGGGTTGCAGGCTTTACCTGAGATTGAGAGGTCCTCAGAAGTTCTGGAAGTATGAAGCCTCTCAACTGAATGGCCTAAGAATGAAGACCCCATGTGTGGAGCGAGTTGTTACAGAGGCAGGTACTCTTCTTTCGGATTCTTGGGGTATCATGTGTTCGCGAGTTTAGTGGTTGGTCAGGTGAGCTACAGGTGTCGGACTGTAGGAGCTTAATTAGTCAAGCATTCAGATTCAAGGGTGAGCGGTTAATGCAGGGTTTTGAGTTTAGGCCCTAGGCACCCAAGTGTGGCCCTGACTTACTGGCTGTTAGTGGGGATTAGGGGGGAATGTAGGGTCTGCTATTGCGGTTTATAGAGGGACTACCAGGGGGATCCCCTCCTCTTTTTGCAAGCAAACCGCCAAAAAAGATGTGAATGCTCCCAGATGTGCAGAACCTACTCTTGTGAGAAGCCCAAGAACTGGGTCCTGGCACACCCCTGAAAGCCCCCCTCCTTGTTGAGCCGACCCTCAATCCTCAAAGCCTAAACATCCAAGCCTAAGGACCCCACAACCTTAGCCAAGTAAACCCTTTCAAGAACTGGACCTGGAGCCCCGCCCTAACCTCTACACCTCAAAGGTCCCACATTCCCAAGTCGGAATACACTAAACTTTGAACCGCAACTCTCAACCATTAAGCCTTCCAACCATGCGGCTAGGTTATGGCGGCCTGAACCCTAAACCCTCAAACCCCAAATAGCGGCTTCTATTTTCTTTTCCATGATCCCAATATATCCCCTAGAGCCCCTAATCTTGGGAACCATGAAACCCTATACAGCCCTATAGGATCTGGATGCCGGGCAGCTTGGGGGCCGAGTTCGATGGAAGCCGGCTGCAGACGTTTTGGAAGTCACACGTCACTTGGTTCATATGAGTGCTTGGGGTTCATGGCACCTTATGGCTAGATGTCATGTAACGCTTATATTGCGGATTGGGGGGCCCAGGTTTGGAAGTGTTCAGGGCTAGAGAGTTTAGGATTTGGAAGTGGGCCGCTTTTGATCTTTTCCGTGTAACATCGGGATTTCAGGCTGTGATAAGGGGGATGGGTTGGGGCATAGGTTTTCTGGTTCAAGGTGCGCAAGGGTTTCGGTGCATGTTGGAAGTCAAGTTTGAAGATTTGGGCTTAGAAAGTAGGAGTCGGGTCGGGAGGTCTATGTGTGATGGCTCAAAGTTGCTTGCGCATGCATTGAGTGGGTTTCAAACTGCAATCCATCAGGGATCGGATTCGGGGGAAACGCGGCCATGCACAGCTTGCACACTGATCGGTATTTTGCTAGTTTGCACTCGAATCCTCAAAATTCCAACGAAAAACCCAAGCCCGAAGGTTATGTTGTCTTCCTCGCAGAGGACGAACTGGGCACAAACAGGCACAAGCTTTGTCAGCAAGATCAGGGTCTAGGTATGTGAGCAAAGGACTCAGGATTACAGATGCTCTCCTTTCTGAACTGGGTTATACGGGCTTCCCTGTTAGTTTTGGAACAGGGTACCCATGGGCTCTCATGTAGCTCCTTTTTGGGTTTGTTATGGTTGTTTCGGTAAGGGATTATATTATACTAACCAAAAAGGAACTACATAGGAGGGCTTCGGTAGGCATAGGACAAGGACCTGGATGTCTCAGCTTCAGGGCTCAAGGTTTAGCACTGTCCGAGGCGTAGGTTTGTTGCAGAATTACTGTTGGTGAGCTGCAAGAAGATGATAAAGGGATTGCAATCAAAACCCCAAGCAGGGAACCCCCATAACATAGTAGGAATATACTAGGAATATACTTACCAGGACCCATTGTCTTCCCACAATATTCTTTTCCGTTTTCTGCTTGGGGTCCCCATTTAATTGCTTTCGTTTGAGGCAACTTGTTGTTGAGGCTTGGGGCATTGAATTGAACATTCTATCCTCGGCGTCTGGTAAGGCCTAATCTTTTTTCATATAAGTTAATGGTATACATGAAACTATTTCCATACGTACAATTGGAGTACATAACTTAAAGCCCTAAACCCTTAGCTGCAGCTTTAGACCAGCAGCCCCTGAACCCCATGAACCTATGTAGGCACTGACAAAGTTACATATGGCTCCCTCACGTGCCCTGAACTCTGAACATGTTGGAGTCTTAATATAGAGACCTCACCTGCATGTAGATGCTATACTAAGTGTAGATTGGAGGGAGCCCCAGGATGAGGATTTCAAGCTTTGATGAGCAGGAAACACCCGGGCATGGGGAGCGGGTCAGATGTCCCCCCAACGCACAGCAGTTGCACACTGAAAGTATGCAAAGCAATGGCGTGCTGTGCTCATGTTTTTTTCCTCAAGCGCGACTTGCGTTCAAGGTCTCCGTCATGGTCCAAGTCTTGCAGAGGCATCAAAATCCAGGCATAGAAAGGCTTCAGACCCCGCCGGAAGCCTTGAAGCCTCTGATATACACCTAGAAACTTAACAAACCTTAGACCCGTAACCACGCAAGGCCATAAATCCCTGAAACATGCGCAGAGGGTTCAATTAGCACAAATCTCAACCCCTAAGTCCTAACCCCACAGTTTCTACACCCTTACCCGTGGAGTCGGGCAGGTCTCTTCTGGGTTACTCGGTCGGCTATTCATCAACAACCTTTGACATTCCGCCTGAGACGCCAGTGCTGACGCACCTTGGCCCGGCGTGAGTTTGGAGGGGGGGTGTTGGCGGTTCTTGTTGCTTGCTTGTCCCAACACCTGAATGACGTAAAGTTTGGAGTTTATAGCTGCAGGTTCAGGATGCTCCCTAACTACCGAAAGCCTTTATTTGCAGTTCAGGGTGCGGTGCAAGGAGCACAGCACCAGCACAAAACCGTGCGTTCCTGAAGATTCCAGTTTGGGCAGTTTGGCATTGTATCAGAGATGCTACTCAATTCAACTTGGGGTGCCAGGCAACACGGCTTCATCCTGAACACAGCCCTGCATGATATTGCACCCCGAAACTCTTCGTAATGTGATCCTGAGTTAGTCACGTACTTTATCTACCATCCAGAAATCGCACCCCCCAACAGGTACCCGTATTGGATGCATTTTCGCGTAGCTTGTCTCTCAGGGAGGGCCCAGGAAGAAATCTTTTGGAGGTCGAAGGTTCGGCAGGCGTTTGAGCCCCAACAAGTGAAATGCAGCATTGCATTGGGTTTGCAGGCTATTTTGCTTTCGAATTCTGAGCACAGCAATGAAACTGGTCCAAGAAGAGGCTTTTTGGGATTATGGTGAGTCTGTAACGAGCCCAATGAGCCTCACAGACTGCACCAGCAACTTTGGAGTCTTTCTGGGCTGTGGATTGTCCTTCATTCAGTCAGCTTAAGTTAAGGTACTAAGGTCGTCCTTTTAGCCGCTGCCCAAAAAAAAGATCCTCCTCAGCTTCTGCCACATGTTGGAGAGCTTGTGCCAGATTTAAAGCCAGCTGCGGACCACCTTGGGCAGTTCTGAAACTTTTTCAATGTCCTCCCCACTTTCACGCCTCCCTAGCACACGAACTTTTGAAACACTGTAGCTCGTTTTGCCAAGTCGCAGAGCTTGAGAAACAAAAGCTTCAGAACCTAGGACATGAACACCTCTATGTTGGAGTAAGACTATATTGGTCCTGGGAGCCTTTTGGACGATTTCCAACTCCTTTACCAGCAAAAACCCTCTACTCACCTGAGCCTTGGCAGGTATACTCACATTACGGTCTTCGCCGAATCCAGTTTGGTCCTGTCCACTACTCCCCAAGCTGTGCCTGCGATGCATCGAGAGTCAGAAACCAAAGAGAGCGTGGAGGCCTAATCTTACAAGGGGCGAGCATGTGTCTGTATCAAGTCTCCGGTATAAGAACTAAAAAGGAACTGAAAGGCTGATGCATGCTCACTTGGTCCCTATCTTGCTTTGTTGAATGCTACCAGAACGTGCTTTTCCCATGATGGTATGGTCGCATAATCATGAAAGACATCGGACCTTCACAACCTTTATGTTGCAGTCTCTTCGAAGATAGTTGCAAAGGACCACCCATGCAAGAAGTCCGATGAGTAAGGTAAGCAAGCACAGAAGGCTCGTGGGTGCACTGAAGAATATCCTTGCAAAGCCAACAAACTAAGGCGGAAGGCCATCTCAAATTTGCAACGATTAGTTTCAGGTTGTATTGGTTTAGGGTTTAGGGGTTGGGTTCAGGTTTCATCTATGCAACGTTGGTGCCCAAACTAAGTGTTAAAGGGTTCCCGACGCAAACCAGGTGGAATTCTACGACAACGTGGCGAGCGTGTCGTCCATCATCTTCTTCGACCAGGATGCTGATGAGGGAGAGCTTGGAGGACAGATTAAGGCTCAGGGCTTTCTACGTTTGATATTCACGTAAAGCAGCTGTTGGAGGCAAGGCCTGTCTGCTCACTGGTTCTTGAAGGGCATTTTGGGATCGTGTCAGACAAACTTTCTGAATGGCATGCAATGATGAACGTGGGTTTGGGTCGTGATTTCCGGGCTGGAGCGTGAAAGTCAGTAGCAGTTGGGGCTATCAACATCCTTCAGCCATCGAGCCTGAAATAAACCCGCTCAGTACATGCGGCAAGTACGAAATGTTGCTGCAATCTACTTTCCTCACGTGCCAACAAATGTTTCTCCGCGCGAGTAGCAGCTGAGCAGAATCCTTGAAATACTGTAACGAGAACCTCCCAAGAGCAATCACGTTTTGTGAGCTGTTTGGCTCCACGCTGCAGATTCCCGTAAAAGCGGCAGCCCTTAGGGCACCTAGGAACAAGTGGAAATCCTGGAGAACTAGCCCTTCTAAGGACCATGTTGGGATCATTTTGATAAAGCTGCCTTGAGCTCAATACCCGTGCCCTGTAAGGTGGAACTTCTAAGCTCCAAGCCCCTACGTTAGGATTTTAAGCAATCATCACGTTGAATCACGTTTTAGTGCTTTCAACGGTTTAGGGCCCAAAGCTTTTGCAGGTTCATGGTTTAGGCTTTCTCATGTAGTACAGCCTCCAGGACCTATCTCTTGGACGCTCCCAGATTCCCTGGACGAGGCCACTAGTGGTGACAGCTTTCTAGGTTGTGGAGGATGGTCGTCTCTGACCTGGAATCCATATTCCACAGTACCTTGACCTTCAACGCTAGGCCGTAATCCTCTGCATCACATCTTGTGCAGTTGTCAACATGTGGTCTGCTTTTTGGTACCCTACTTTTTTGGAGCGTACCTTATGGGGAAGCCCGCGCATCCGTGATCAAATCTAACAGGAAGGTGTTATGGAGTCTAAGGTTTTAAAAATTGTGTATGCGGGTTGGGGCTGTCTCAGTGCTGTAGATAGTCAAACATTCGCAGGGTGACGTTAGGAATTGCATGGACGGCCCTATCAATCAGCAGGAGACCACAAGGCGATTGCCGGGGAGCCTGCTTAAAAGACTGTATGGCGGTTCTTCTGAAAGTCTCCCTAGTTGGTTTTGGTGCTTACTCCTTTTGCTTGCAATACTTACCTGAGATGGCCAGTGCGCTGAGCACACAAGCGTGAGTCTCACATCATATCTGTTTGTCTGTATTTCGATTTGCAATTGGCTTCTTTTTGCAGACTTTGGGCTTCCTGGGGAATGTTGATAATAGGCGATGGCTATTAAGAGCAAGGTCTTTGCATTTTGCCAGCCCTGCTGCGACTTTCTCGGGTCTCTTCCTGTTCACTTCTATTCCGGGTCTGAAAAGAGCCGAATGTTGAGTCTCTATGAGGTATTCTAGCTCCGAAGCCATATCCCTAAACGATATCCGTTGCCTTTGAATGTTTCTCGATCCCTGATGAGGTCGCTGGATACCGAGTCTACCTGGCCGCCGATGCTATTGGCTCGGGGTGGCTTGTCTGAAGCATTAAAGGTGAAACCCACCTCACCTGTCCTTGGACAGGACTGGAACCTGGAGTCCCAGCGACCCAACTACCAAGCCCGGGATCAATCCTGTTCTGGATCAAGCCCAAAGGGTCCAAGTACCCAGTCGTCATTTCTTGCCCAAAACTGCCCTTGTATTCAACTTACCCAAATCCCAAGTACTTAACTGTAATTTAGCTATTGGGTATCGGACGCTTATGAATCAAGCAAGGCACTAGCCCTGAAACTGAATTCAAAGCTCTGGATCCTCTGAACCTCAGATTTTCCGCCTATCTTCTCTGATGATCTCCCAACTGTGTACGCGACAGAGTCCTCGCATAATCTACAAATGGGGCTTTGCTATTTGATCTATTTGGATATCTTGCTATTTGGATATCTCTGCAAGCCGGCTGCTCAAAGTTCGGTGTATCGAGCTGTTCTCTAGGATCGACTGCCAAGACCTGAGCACCCCATGCAAACAGCAGGCGTTCCTTGGTTGGCACGGACGTTGCCTTGAACCTGAACCATGGCATACAATTTGCTTACTTTTTGTTAGTGGGGACTAAGGGATTGTGCTCCCCATGTTATTCTGGTATATTTTAGTTCCGAATTCTCGACTAACCACCAGAAACGTTGAGGGCTTGCAGCTTAGAGGTTGGGGCAAGTCCTTGTGGCTTCTTCTGGGCTAGAGGGCTCTTGAAACTGAGTAACTCTACAGCGCCTGTGGTATTTTTGCTCTTGTTCTGCCTAGTATGAATTTGGTTGCCATGTTGTGAAAGTCTCACTTCGGGCTTGGGCTACACATATGTTTCTCTAGGAGGAAAGACTTGGAATCAAAGGCCCCAAGTCCGAAACAGGCCCTAAATCCTGAACCCTCAATCCTACACCCTAAGCCTAAGCCGCTTGCTGGCTCAGACTTCGGTGCTCGGGGTTCCGGGTGCTGGAGCATAGGACTTCAGGCGAAGTGCGGCGGTGCGGTTTGTCTTTGGGGGTTGTCGCAGGCCGGGCTGTCACGTTACTAGTGCTTCCAGCGGGACACTAACAAATCTGTGATCTTCTCAGGCAAATGCGTCATGAGACATCTCAAGTCCTCGTAAGCGTCAACCGGCCTTGGCTCTGACACCTTGCACCCTAGACCTTTCTTGCCTCCGAAGCCCTCAACGGCAAAGTCCAACACTCAGGACAAGCATTGACCTTGTGTCCAACACACTGCTGGACTCCTTCACCCATGTTGTCATCTACACATTTTCGGATCCTGGGACTGTGGTTCACGGTTGAGGCTTTTTTTTCGTTTGTGGGCCAAGGGCGGTTACTCAGGGCGTGGTGGAGGTGGTCTGAGGCAGAGGGGTGGGTTGGTTTCGAGGCTCAAGTTTCCAGAGGTCATTCCCTTTGTGGTTGAGGCATAGTAAGGCAGTATGGTCCTCCATTAGATCTGCATCCATTGCAGAGTCTGTTCAAACAGATGGAGCTGTGATCGCATGTCTTTGACTTCGAGCTTATTCCTCTCCCTGGCAAAACACTATTTCACAAATCTCTCAACCCAGCACCCATACTCCAACCCCCAAATGCTTCAATATAAAGGCATGTTACATACATTCTCCAAGGCTTTTAGGTCTTGGGGTGAGCCGACCCTTGGTAAGAGCCCAGGCCTTAACAGCTCGTACTTGCAAGCCATAGGCACTGGTGGAGCAATCGACGCCGGCGTTCCTGGAAATCTTGGACAAGGGCTTGACAGCCCGAGAGGCATCATCGGGTTTGGGCGTTGGCTGTTGGACTTTGAGTTCAGAGGTTCTGGGGCCGTGTGGTTTCTATGCCGTTTGGGCACGTTGAGTTTGCAAACTTGGGCTGCGCTTCATCTCAAAACCTCAGCCTTGAAGCTCAAAGCTAGCACACAAGGAGTGCAATCGTTCAAAAGTGATGGTTTGTAGCGATAAGCGCTTGGGGGTGAAGGGGGTTGGTCTTGCAGACATTTAGATTCTTTCTCTCTTCCTCAATGTGAGAAGGTCCTGTTTACTTTGTATGAAAGGCATTCCGAGCACGGATCCCCTCGGAGATCTATGAAAGCTGAGCACAGAACCAGTTTGAGGACATTTTCCCATACCCTGAGGCAGAACCGCAGGTTCTGTTGATTGTGTACCGCAGCTATGTGTTCATAATTTGCACCCCAACCATACATATCTCCATATTAATATAATCCCTACATAACCCTTGTAGAGTCCATATGTAACCTCGAGTAATCCCTTCAAAATCCGCTCATATGTGTACATGTGTATATACAAACCCTTAACCTAAATCCTGAATCCTGTAAACTCTAAACCCTGGCCACTGGTGAGTTGAGAGGCGGTCTTTCAAGATCTGGACCTGGATGCGACGGACATCGGAGGCCCCTTGGAGTGGCCACTCGGCCCAGTACCGCTCCCTGGTTCAGGGTTTATTGTGTTTAGGGCTCAGGCTTCAGGCTTCAGGGGTTGACGGTAGTTGGTAGTTTCCAAGTACAAGAATCTAGAATCTAAAGTACTTCAATCCAAGATATGCGGACCTCCGGACACGGACCCCTAATTTGTTTGAAGCAGGTTTATTCAAGATGTACGGAGGACTATATTGGCTTTGGGGTTTCCGCGACGTATGGGTGGCTATATGCAGGCTTTCTAGTAAGGACAGCCTTGCTTTGTATTTTATCTTTGTAGAAACCATCCGTCCAGCCTGGGCAGAGATTTTAGACGAGTGCCCTATTCCCACTTCTAATTCCTTCTAAGTAGTGAGCTCTTTGGATCTCGGCCTGGGGATTCAGAGTGCTGAATTGCTGCTCGTCTAACTCTGTCTATTTGCCATCGTGACAAACATATGCCGTTCTCATGTTTAACAATTAACGCTCGAGCCTTAATACTTCGCAGGTAAAGTTCACAGGGTGTGTCAGCTTACCTGATCAGCATGAATTGTGGAACATTACCTTGGTTGGGCGAGGCATTTGTTTCTTGAACTTTCCCTTTTTTTCACAGCTTGAAGCTTGAATCTGAGCTACAAAGATGACAATCCGCGGCCACTGAACGAGCGGTTATCACGAAATCACATGCTGAAGCTGAACGTAATTTCAGCGCACGCCTGGAGGCAGTGCACCCAAGGCACCGTCAACCATCAACCCTCATCGTCGTTACGACTTAGTCCAAAGCCCCTGAACCACAGATTCTACAACGCAAGACCTGAATTGAAAAACCCTAGAACACATCCTAAGCCAAACCCTACACCCCAGACCAGAATCCTACACCCGAGTTATGTCCCAAACCTTACATCCCAGATCTGCAGCCCTAAATGGAGCCCAGGAATCTCACTGGCAACACCTCGGACCTCTCGCAAATCACGTGCTCGGCCGCAATTGGTGTGGGGCTTTTACTGGCAGCTGCAGAAGCTTGAATAATTATACGAGGTTTCCCAGTTTTTTGGGTGTCCCTATAGTGAGAATTATAGTACTTTGGGATCTAGTGGGGTCGCCTTATTCATGGAAACTACCATACTTTGGTGCTTTGGTGTTTCTCAGCAGTCACGTCCAGTACATACCCGTGAAGTAATATTTCCTCTTGCTGAACAGAGATCTGAAACTTGAAAAGTTTGCTGAAAGCAGCCCCATGTTGAACATGGAGGCAACCAAAGGGAAGTGCAACATGCAGGGTTCGTTGTTGGAGTTCTGACCGCATTACACACCTTCTGAGGCAAGAAAGGGATGCGCACCTTGAACCCTTCCGCGCTCAAACAACGGCTATCCGACTCATGTTTTTGTGTAGAGGTGAAGGCAGGCCACTGGGCCGTACTGTTGATATTACAAGTCTGGCCAGGGTTCTGAGGGCCATGCAGGATGTTTAGCATCCACCGTAGTGCTTAAGGCTAAGGGACCTGGTACCAACCCTTCGTACCAAAATCAAAACGGTTGAGATCGACGTGTAGGGCACGTGAGGACTTCTTTGTAAGCTCCTAACAAGTTTAAAGTTCAGGAGTCTAGGTCCTTTGCACCCGACCCTGGATCCTATATGAGCCTCGAAGCCCAACCCGCCACTTTAAACCACAAGCCCAAATCATACGGCCATGGACGAGGCATTATGCCATCTATCTGGGCTGGGTGGAAGTGATCTACGAGACCACGAGCTCCACAACCACCAACTTCACCAACGCAACAGCCTGTGCCTCAGGTGGCTCCTAGCATCCCGAACCAGCTTTGGTTCTGGGGCGTTTGAGGAGCTAGAGAGTTGAAGAAGTATAGGTCAGAACATTGAAGGGAATGGAGACTGAAAAGGCAGCCATTGCCCAGCGTCGGAATTTCGAGCTTGAGGGATGTCAATAGGGATTGTCTGTGCTTTCTCTTGAACATGATGAATACTATGTTCCTTGGCACAGGACCATCGCAAAGGGATACCGATTATTACTGAGATGGTACTGGCTATTTGAAATGACTCGAAACTTGCCTCTGCTACAATCACCCCCTCATGCGGAGCACTCAAACCCAGCGAGGTGTTGGCTCCCAAGATATTATTCCCAAAGGAGACTGGGCCGTGCCGAGCACGATCCAAACCCTGCACGTTGCCTTCTGGGACCCGTGGAATGCTTGGTTAATCCATGGGTGGTGGTCATGTCACCTGCAATGTTGGCAAGACTTTCCTTCTTGCTACAGAACCATCCCCGGTAATTAGTCACGATGACTTTGACGTAGCTGCACTCGACGTCTCACCCACTCCTGCAAGCTTCTGAGGATGAGCCTGAGGCTACATTCACGACGACCACGTTTACGTTCACCACTGTTACCCTGACGAGACGCAGTCAGCATTTGTGGGACGGGGGGTTAGACCTTGGGCTTGGGGTTTCGGAATGTATCAACTTAGGTATGCTTTTTGGGGCTTTTTTGGGGTACCATGCCACCAGGCTGGCAAAGGACCCTTTAGGATCATGGTTTTCATGTCTTCTGACCTTTACAAAACCCTTTTTTAAGTCTGTTTGCGTCTAATGTTTCAGCAGAGTGGCGGCTTTCATCGAGATCATTAATTAATGCAGTAGATGTTTTTCTTCGTCCGACTGAGCGATATACCTTCAGGGCAAAGGCTCAGTCAAGCCACTGCAGCCTCCTCTGTCAGCTGCTGTCTGCTATTTAGCTCGGCCTTGTACATACTCTAGTTGAGGCTGCGGCCATGACGGTCCATTCTAATTTGTGTGGGTCGGACTCCTCTGTTTTGTTGTGCATAGAAAGGCTTTATGAGGTAGTTTTGTGCTTGCGTAACACCGTAGCAAAGGCCATCGTGGGAGTAAATGCTGAGACCCAATTCCGACAATTGCCATCATATTAGTTCTGTCGCTACTTAGCTCATTGAAACTACTTAGGAGCTATTTCTCGTGTTCATTATGCGTTATATAGTATAACCCTAAAGAACTGTGTGAAATATTGGTTTCATTATAGGTCTGAGGGAATTACAGATTTGCTCGCATGTAATTGTTGAGTATTTTCACCCTCAGGGTCAAGACGGGCTGAGGAGGACGTCGACGAGCACCATACCAACCACCACCACAAATGCTTCTGACGACTCAGACCCAGCTGTTCCTCGGACGGTGATCTTTAAGGTTTATTGACTTATTGACTATGAGTCTATTCAGCTTGCTGTGTGGGGAGAAGGATTGCAAAGGCATCTACGGAACATTAGGCGGGAAGCCCTACAATAGTGTACAGCAGAACACTCAAGAGGAGTGTGCTGCTTTTGGAGGTCTATGAGACGAGAACAATTGCTGTAGTCTCCTTGAGAATTATTCCCACTTGCAGTATACCCTTAAAAGGAGTCATAAGAATACAATTTTGAATATAGGTCAAGGGGGATGTCAAGGCAGTCCTTCATTTCACCCAGAGAAGTGGGGTGTCCTGACTTTGTGGGGTTTGGGGTTCAGAATTTGATGAGGGTTTAGGGCTTAGGGCGCATGCGCGGGCGCAGCACTTCTGATCAGCTTGGCGACGCAGATTCCATGTTGAAGATGGGTCTTGTCCAAGCAGCCCTGATGCAACACCTTCCCACAGCTACCTTCCAAGTAATTCGTAACATGCAACGGAAGCCTGTTCCTAGACGAACGAGCAATGCCAGCCAACAATTACGCTTTGCCGATCCTAGGACACAAGTGACGGCACCAACGACTCCAATCACAGTGACGCCGCAGCTGCAAATGATAGCGGCAACGCAACTGTACTGCAACTAAGGGTTTTCTCTCAAACCAAAATTAGGGGTTCCAAAAATCAGGGTCCCTTCATGGGTTCTTACAACGAGGATGAAAGTATCTTCGGGCTTATATTGGTCCCACATGTCTGGCAACTATCAGATATGCTTAGGTAGACTGATGCAGGGGAGGTTGACATTAGCAAGGCACAATCTGACGATGTTATTGATTGGTTGGTGGGGTATTGGATTCGAGGCCCATGCCTTAAGCCCTAAACTGCGAAACAGTTGCCGTCTAAACTTCTCAGCCACATGGCATGGGCGCCGATTGGTCCTGTGAGTGTATCTATATGGGCATTCAGGAAGCAACAGAAACCATGCCCTAGTAACAATATAATACTTAGCCATACTGAAAGCTTCTTTTCAACCAAGTGTTCTGCTTTTGTTGGCTAAGCATCGACGTCGCTTTTACCTTCCCATTTTCCTTCTTAATGCTTTCATGCCTGGCCAGTTTAAAGATGTATCGGTGAGGCCATGAGGCAGAACAGTAGACGCAGCCCAGGCTTCCACCGACACCAGCGACAACGGTACCTGAGACAAAGTTGCAGGGTTCGGGGTTGATGGCATTTTGCTTCTAAAAGAATTATGTTCGGCATTTTACTCTGGTCTCCTCAGCGCTTCAATACTAGCGCAACCCTAAGGAATAGTTGAACATCATAGTTCAATAGGTCTACGGGGACTACAGCTTATGGGAGTTTCGTTCTAAGGTATGAGGGTAGAACGGGGACTTGCCGAGTGTTGTCAACACTCTCCGAGGCTTCATGTTTAGGACTCCTTAGTCGCCTTAGTTGTCAGCTCCTTGACTTGTGAAGGCTCCAAAAATTCATGATACTAAAGTCAGAAGCTCTAAGTGGAGGTTACAATGCTTTCCCGGACGAGGGGGAGGATCAAGAAAGTAGAGCCTTAATATGATGCCCCGGACTACTGTTACTACTACTACTACTACTACTGCTGCTGCTACTACTACTGCTGCTGCTACTACTACTACTGCTTCTACTATTGCTACTACTATTACTACTGCTGCTACTACTACTATAGCTACTACTACTACTACTACTAGTTACTACTACTACTACTACTACTACTACTACTAAGTTACTACTACTACTACTACTACTACTACTACTACTACTAGGAGGTGCGCGTCCCATATGTGACGCTGTGTTTT